>JBAMHW010000003.1:32879404-32889733 GCA_037177495.1 Rhadinocentrus ornatus
CCAGCCGAGGCTCGAACCAGCGACCTTCTTGCTGTGAGGCTGCGGTGCTAACCACCACACCACCGTGCAGCCCCTAAATTATGATTAGCAGTGTGTGTAAATTACAGTTTACCACACACAAAGTTTTATTGCAGGGTTTAGTGCATCATTAAATAGATTTAAAGTTTAGAGTCTTTCAACATCAGAGAGTCTACTTTGTGTCAACTAACAGATTTATTAATGGTTGTAAGAATTCTTTTAATCAAAGAGTTTTTAAGGAGTTGTAATTTTACTGTGATACGTTTCGACTGGAACTTCAGTCTTTTTAAGAAAATGTCATCTGACGTGTGTCGTGACTAAACAGCAACTTCCAGCGGTGAAATATGAAGCCAATGCAGAAGTTCAATAAATTGCAGTTGACCCCTTATCCACTAAGTGTGGGGTTCTCTGGCTTCCTCCCACTGTCCAAAGACATGCATGTTAGGTCAGTTCCCTAGGAATGAGTGTGTGTGTGTGACTGGTTATTTGTCCCTGTCTATGTTGGCCCTGCAATGGACTGGTGACCTGTCCAGGGTGTACCCTGCCTCTCACCTGATACAATGCTAGGATAGGCTCCAGCTTACCTGCGACCCGTAATGGATTAAACGGTACAGACAATGAATGAATAGGTCAAGTTTACCTTCATGACAACTATGAATTTTTTTTCAAACTCATCCATTTGGATGTTATTTATTTTGAAATTCAGCATAAATGGGGACGTGTCCTTTTGATTGACATGTATCCAATATCTGCGGCAAGAACGGACAGTGCAGCACAAATGCAATTTTTAGCCGGCTAATAGTGCGCCTTAGCTTTAGCCCACCTACCTCCGTTAGCCAGTTAGCTCATGTTAGATACGAGTTGGCTCAGTTAGCCCTTAGCTACAGGCAGCTCGGAGTTTGATAGACGTCAATCATCCACCCCCACGCTCACAGCCCCCCTCTCAGCTCCGCCACTTTGTCCATTTTTGTATTTTCTGGGAACAACGGCAGGCGTGATGCTGCCAAGATGGCGTTGGTAGGAACGCCCAACGAGCTTCACTTTCGCTCTATAGAAACCTACAGGTGACATCACCGAGGCTCCGTCCATCTTTAACATACAGTCTGTGGTCATGATGTGTCTTTATCAGCTGATGGTATCCCGGAGACCAGCCCGGCAATCTGACAGATTTTTGCTGGTTGCGCCTCCTGATGGTCCCTGCATTAGAGAATCCCATGTGTGGGATAGCATGAATGCCCCTCATTGCGATTGATGGTGCTCTCGGCTCGCCTCCTGATTTCTTTGGCCTCTTTGATCGAGCGTTTGAATTTGTTGCTCGCCAATCTGATGATTTTTGCATTTTCCCAGTCTATGATGTGGTTTTATCTTTTGCAGGGTTCTGATATGGCTGATTTTAGCTTTACCTGTTCTGCTTTTTTTTTGTGATGTTGTAAGTCGTCCTGTTGTTTCCTTTTGACATTCTTTTTTGTGTTAATTTTTTCTTGTGTGAAATCTTCTCCTCATCATTCCTATGTACGCTTATTCTCATATTTTGCACGGGAATTAATGTATTTCATACTTTACGTCGCATCCTGCCGTGATTTCACCATAGAAAATCGAACCCTGATTAAGTACACCTTTCCAGAAATAAAATGTCTATTAGCTGGTATGTCAACAACTGAGGAGATCACTTGTACAAAATGTCTGTGTTAATTAAAAAAATTACAAGCCGCAGTGGCAAGCTGCTTCATGCAGCTAGTGTACTCGGAATTGATTTAGAACTGTATTGATAAGCAGAGTTTATAATGGTATTAACATCAATACAATTTAAAAATAAAGAACATGCTTTGATGGGCAAAACATTACCTAAACATCTATAAAATAACTCATTACATATTTTAAGCATTATTATTAAATCCAGACTCACTTACCGGAATTTCTACAGCTGAACGTCTAAGCTGGGACCACAATGCTAACCAACTGTGAGCTGAGACCTCAGGAAGTGACTCCAGAGGGGAGAATAGTTTACGGGCAAAGATTACAGAAAGCTCAGCAAACTTTGCCCAGGCAACCGCAGGAGCAACGGAGCTAAGAAAAGACTGACTGTCCTGCTCAGTCTTAATGGTCTTTTCGAGATAGTTTTTCTCTCATCAAGCACTAGCTATCGGTGTGTCTTACTTTTTTATTGTGCCGTGTTTATTGATATGATCTTATTTTTGCTCTTGTTATTTCTTCGCTAACTCACTGCCGTCTGTTCCTCAGACTGAAAATGTCTGACTCTGCTTGTTCTGTGAAACTTTGCTTGATGGGAATGCAAATGCTTTCCTCAATGTCTACCCTCATCTTCATTTACAAACCTGAGGACAGGAAATAAACTAATATTTAAGTTATAAAAGAGAGAATAATGTGCTGACTTGTATTTTGTCTTGTGGATGCATCAGGTTCAGTTACTGTAAATCTGTCAGCAAATGTACTGTATGTATTGTAAGAAGAGCACATGTGGATGAATTGTACACATTTTCTTCTCTTTACTCTTCCACAGAGCAGATATTCCTGGCCAAAGAGGAGCCTGTCCAGAGCCAAGGGGACTTGCTCTTTGCACCTTCCTCCTGTTCCTGCTTTGATTTCCAATATGTCCTCCCTTCACCACAGATGAAGGCAGAGGAAACATTTCCTCAACTGACGTTGCTAGCAAGACCCAGGGGCAGCCAAAGTTGATAGGAGGCAGAAATTGGAGAATAATGTAATAGAATATTTGATTGGGCTGTGATGGGTAGGACACTGGGAAGTCTGCCATAGTAATGTGTCTGGGCCTGGCCGGAAACATGCATTTATTTCCTCTCTCCTCCTATTTCTCCATTTTCATGCTGCTTGGCAACGTGGCCTGCAAACCCAGAGCTTCCTGCTGTGAGACATACATTTAAAACCTGGTAGTTAAAAAAGATGAGAATCCTTCTATGTGTCAGTTTAATGCAAAATGGAAGAAATAACCTTAATGAGTTATTCCTGATTAGAAATACAAAATTTATTTACCACAGTGCAACTGGGTTAAAATTGATGCAGCCATTACACTTTGCCACTGCTGTGTCGAAGCTGTTAAAAAGCAAGTGGCTAGTTTATAGCTGGTTTGAGGTGAGGGCCAAACTGTAGTTTTGGTGTGGTTGTCGTGGCTCCAACTGTTATAGGTTTTGTAATCTGTAGTTCGTGAGCTTTTGTGGGGGATAGCCACATCATTTTCTTTTTTGTTTGTTTTTTGGTTTATGTGCAAACGCAATTAGTGCTCAATGGTGTCAATTTTAAGTCTGTCAATCCTGTTATTAGCATGTAGAATGTCAGATTTTGAATCACAATGTCTATGTAAGGAATTACCACCAATAATAGGTATTTATTTATATTA
This sequence comes from Rhadinocentrus ornatus, assembly GCA_037177495.1. Classification (NCBI taxonomy): domain Eukaryota; kingdom Metazoa; phylum Chordata; class Actinopteri; order Atheriniformes; family Melanotaeniidae; genus Rhadinocentrus; species Rhadinocentrus ornatus. Next base: position 32,882,799 of record JBAMHW010000003.1, read on the forward strand.
GAATATCAAAAAGTTGATTTATTTCAGTAATTCAATTGAAATAGTGAAACTTTGAGGAATGAATGTCTACATTATACAAGTTTACTGAAAGAAATCAACTTTTTTTTTTTTTTTTTTTATGACGAGCACCTGTATATCACCCTTAATATTACACCTACAACTCAGTAGACCTAGTGTACCATAGCAGTTGTGGTCTCATGACAATGCTTTTGTCTTGCAAGGTAAAAAAAATAAATTATTGTTTAAATTTAGGATATAAGACAAGAAAATATTCGTTATTAACTTTCCACCTCAACCTGCCATCGTCTGCTCCTTCTTCCTCTGAAACAGATGCTCAAAAATCTATCAGCCAGCGTAGGTGCAGCCAATCATCTCTCTTCCATGCAGCCTGAAGGTTTAGCTTGGCTCCTTGGTGAGTACCTGGTAATTGCCGAGTGCAACTGTGCACACCTGGTAAAGCTGCCCAGGGACACTTGAGTGAAGTTTGAAGTGAGGGAAGTTTGAGAAAGGAATGAGGGATGTTTTGGTGGAACAAACAGACACAGAGAAGCATGGCCAAAAAACCTGATGACTCATCTGTGAGTCGCAGTGCAACATTGTGAAGTCACTGTCTCGACTTTACTTCTCACGAAACGTTCTTCCCCTCGTGAACCTTATTTTGTAACCCTGCAATCCTAAACTACTGTGGTGATTGGCATTATGCTTCCTCAGCAGTGCAGTGCCCTGAAGAGAAGAGCAATCATCCTGGTGTAGGATTTTAAATTTCACACTCATACTGTGGGAGGGAATGGGAAATAGGTTGCTTTGGACAAGGTGCTAATTGAGGAGAAGATGCACCACCTGTGTGTCTTCGAAGGCAAACTTTAATACAAAGAGCGTCAGACTGTGAAGGCCAACGCTTGCTGGCTCATTGCTTTCCTCACCTGTGGGGTGCTGTGTGAAGCCATTTTGAATGGGACCCCAGATATGCTACAAAATCATTCTTAATTGCACTTGAATGTGGGAAACAGCCATCCTACTGTTATATGATGTGTGTGTGGGTGTAATACACCACAACCTTTTAAGAGACACAAATGCTATCCATTGCAAAGGTAGCTGAGTCTTAAATCTTTCCACTGATGTGAAACACAGAGCAGCACAGGCAGTTCCAGCCAGAGGTTGTGCGTTCGATGGCTCAGGGCCCAATTCCAATGTCCGCCTGCCGATTGGGGTTGTCAGATACGCCGGTCGCAGGAAATCAGAGCAAAGGTAAAGACCTCTCCTCCAATCATCAATCACCTGCCTGTAGCCACCGTGCGAGCCAATCCGCCCAGGCCTCAGGCCAGAGGATTCATCAGAGGGGACAGTGCCTGACATCCAGAAAAATGTGCTAAGCCCTCCACATGTCAGGACAAACTGGAGCCCAATGTCACTGACTTGCTCAGCACGAGAAGGTCTACATTAAAAAGGGGTAAAAGAGATAGAGAATGTACACCCATGCAGTACCTACATCTATTGTTTTCTAATTTTTAACAGTCGTTAAAGCTTTATTTCTTTTCTATAGCAAGAAACTGATGTAATACTGTGTACGTGAAAGCACCTGTCTCTCACTTAGTTTCTCTCCCTCACACGAGCACTCACCCGGGCTGAGGAGATGAAGGGGAGAGCTTTCTAGCTGAAAATGATTAATGCTTCTTTTTGTCCATCTTGGCATCCGGAGCCCCTGTGGGACCAGGACAGATATGGTCCTGCTTCAGGGATTCAGCCACCCTTTGCCCCACAACCTCTCTCCCGAGGCTGCAGGTAAGGGATCGTTGCCTGTAGCCAGCACCATCCCCTCCTCAGATAAACCCCCAGGGGTAACGCAGAATGGGCCCACCTTGGAGCTCAGCACATTAAGCAGGGATGATATTTATGATGTGGAAATGGCCACTATTTATTCAGTGTACAGAGGATGTGGAGATGATTCATCGTAGTCCCTCAGACCTTCCACTCCTATTTTTCTCTCACAAATCTATTCAACTCAAGTTTCCTGCTATCTATTTTATTCTCTGCTTAGTCTGTAAGGATTCCCTTTAACTTTTCTTGTTTTTAAAATATTCTCAGTTCACCTGGAATTCTGAGTTTATTTTATATTGATGCACATTTAGAACAAAACTCATACCTGACTGACCTGAAAGACTGAGATAATAAATGTTCTCTAGAAGTAACAGAGAGTAAGAAGCTGCACGCGATTAAAACAAAAAGGATAATTTAGAGAGTATTTAGTTCAAACTTTTGAATATACGGTTTAATTTACAGCTAATGGATACTTCCTGATGTTTTTTACACAAAATGAATAATATTAAATTTTTAGTTTGTTAATTAATCTATAACATAAAATTTCCTGCACATATTTCTTAATTATTTGAAATTATTTTGCATTGATTCCTTGTGCAGCCATCCACACGTGGGGTGCTGAACTCTGATTATTGGATTTACGTAGTCACCTAAACCGCTCACTTGTGCTTTTGAATGAGCCAGAATCAAGTTTGTTACAGTGGAAAACTGGAATAAAAACTGTTGTAGTCAGTAGCCGCTGTGGCTGCCACTGACTTATGGGCTCAACTCACGGGAGGCGAAGTCGCACCTTCTCTATACATGTGTGTTGTCTTTTTCTTTTGTACAACAGTGTCAACAGCAAGATTTCTGTCAGCTCGAGCAAAATCTTCTGATCATGACCAATCGTATTCTTGGATAAAAGTGATCCCAGAACACGATGCGCAATGCTGCTACTGCCGCCGACGTTGCTGTTTGTCACATCCTGTGTCAGTGTTGCCAGATTGGGAATGTTAAAGTATCGTACCAGAAGCTTAAAACTATCGTATTTTCAGTAAAATTATCGTACACCCCTAATTGACACTATAATTTAGTTTTAGCTTTAAATAATCTTAACACAATGGTTGTAAAGAAGCACCTCCTACAGAGCACCACCTCGGGCTGTGTGAAGCGCCGGATGAACCCCAAATTTGCATTGAGAAGTCTACACCAGTTATACTGGACTATTTTCTATATGGCTATTGTTAACGCTTGTATAAAGTCCTGCTTTATTAATATTTTTTAGAGTTTGTTGTACATTGGGATTAATTATCAGGTGCTCTACAATTTCCCTTTAAGATTATTACGAGGATTGTGATTTCTTCATTTCAACACATATAGGGGTGTAAATTCTCCGCACATTCAAACAGCTTTATTTATTTCAACATCCACTCTCTCATGGCAACGTTGTGCTCTGCTAAGACGCCAGCCAACTTTACCTCTGCTGTTTCACAGCCGCCTTGAGCTGAGCGGTCTCTGGGGTCTTCTGCAGACATTGTGCTATCGACTTCTGTGCCGGGACCAGGCGTTTTTGTTTATTTAGATGTTTTTTAGACCTTGCGTGTTTCTTCAAACAGTGAGCTCCACCACCATCTGAATGCTGCAACAGAACGTCTTAGTGCTTACACCAGCGAGGGGTTTTAGCCACCAAGTAAATACAGATGATTTTTCTCATTCTTGCCTGTCTCTTTTTAAATCCTCGCCCATGCCGTGCCGCTTGGCTAGTACTTTGCTAGCTGCAAATTGGTACATGGCCACACTGAATATTTACATTCTCCTTCCTCAGATATAACTCCATCCGTCATCATCGGCTACATGAGCATTGATTGGTTGTAAGGAGACGTATAAGCAGGAAACTGTGAGCAGTCAAAGGATCTGTATCCCAATAGTGTTTAATGAGGAACTAATGTAGCCACATAATGACAGAGTCAAATTATCGTATATTATGGGATTTGTGGAATTGTTGATCGTACATCGTACAGAGTGTTAAATTATCGTACAAATACCATAAATATCGTACATCTGGCAACAATGTCCTTTGTTCAGTGTTCGCAGATGAGATCGACAGTTTCCAGCCCAATCACAGCTTAAAACTAGCCCAAATCAGGAAGATAAATTATATAAAATAACTATTCAGGCCATAGAAAACACTCATAAGTATTCAGAGAATCATATCTACATCAAACGACCACAGATGAATGGTAAAAAAAATATATGATAACACATCACAACCAGGAAGAAGCACTGTAAATAATCCAGATAGGCTACACATATCGCAACCACTATACCTTCAACAGAAAAAAGTAATAAGGGCCGTCTGCACAGTTGGATATTGGGAACATACAAGCCAAATATTTTGAAAGTAAAAATACTAAAATTCAGTGATTTGGTGGAATTGCAAAGAGCAAGAGTAATGAATAAAACTAAAAATGTATTTTACTACCCGACCACATACAAAAACTGTTTTAATGGTGAAGGTGGATATAATCTTAAGCTATGTGCATGTTCATTACAATATTTGGTGTACAATTGTGGAATAATCTTCAAAAAGAACTCAAACAACAACCAAACATCATCCAATTAAAGAAAAAATCAAATGAACATTATTTAAAATGTGTAAAGAAAAAGAATATGTATATAAACCAATAAAATTAAATATGTACATAAAGTTCCATCTGTAAATAAATAAAAATGTATATGTATGTGCGGGTATATTCACATGTGTTTCAGTAAGCAGAAATGCAAATGTATATGTAAGTGTATGTTTATGGGTACATGCATGTGTGTGCTGTGTAGATGTGCATATGCATGTAAGTGGGTATAAAAATCTAGATATGTATATGACTTCATATATGTAAAGGCTTTGTCTCTGAGTGTATGTGGATATGCATATGAGTATGTATGTATATACATGTTTACATGTGTACATGAGTATGTATGTGTACAAGTCTGTATTTCTTTTTTTTTACATTTCTTTTTTCTAAAAAAAATAGCTTTTTCTCTTTCTGACAACTGTAAGGAAGAATATGATTGTAAAGGAGGCAGGAGTAGATAAAGTTTTACTTAATCCTGCTCCTTTTTTAACTGCATAGTAACTGTTACTTTTTTAATTAAATATTTGACATTTTCTTTTAAACCAATCAATCAACCAAACACACCGTTGCTATGTATAAAACACTGTTGCTAGGGACGCTGTTGAGAACTTAACTGGAAGCCAGGTCAGCTGGCTAATAGATGAATCAGATCTCACTAACAGCTGCAGAGGTTTGACAGTAGCGGACGCCAATGAGGTTCCGCTTGTGTAAAAAAAAAAAAGAAAAGTAGATGTAATATGTGCAGATGTTGTTGGTCTATGTAGTTGCTACGTGTCTTTGGTTAATGTCTGTGGTCTTAAATGTTTTTCCTAAGTGTTGCTTTATGTATATGTCTGTGTTGCATATTTTGTTTGCTGCATATGTAGACATTGTAGTACTTTGTACGTGTCTTTACTTTCTGTGATTGGTTAATGTTGTTGCTTTCTGTTGTTGGTCTGTGTTGCTGCTGCCTGTTAAATTGGGCCATGTCTCATCTAAGTGTTTATTAGATTATAAAAAATGTTGGTCTTTCAATATAAAAAGGTTTCTAAATGTTTAGATTTTGACCTTGTATTTGCGTCAGGCATTAATTAGGACAGCAAAGGGATCCTAGCGCAAACAGCATCAGGCTAATGATGTGGGTTACGTTCTTTGACCTGAAACTTAAAATAACACCATGGAGTTCGGCTATTTACGGTAAATAAATGTGTGCCTGCATTAGCTTTGCATGGCAGCTAGTATCTCGGCCAATCGAAACTTTATTCTGACACTAGGGGGCATAATTGGTCAATAAGAGCTAACCCCTTTTTTTTTTTAAATTATTATTATTTTTACTATTTAAATTTAAATTATTGAAGTAGTAGCAACTACATAGAACAACAACATCTACACAAATTACACCTACTTTTTTTGACAGAAACATAACCTCATACGCTGGTCTATTTCTGATAGGCTAGAGCGCACACCCATGAGGCTGGAAAGAAGTTGTAATCCCATGTGATTTCTGGTGCCAGCCTTTAGCAGCGACACCTGGGAAAATGCTCTCCCGACCTGCTTCAGGCTTGCAGCGTAGCTTCAGTCCATCTGCTAGCTTGTCTGTTGCACTGACGTCACAGTAAGTTGTCATGAAATTATGCTGTTTCAAAACAATTCGTCAATCAAATGTTTTACTGAATTTTGTTTCTATGCTGTTGTAGTTTTATTGATTTAGTATATTTTTACTTTTTCTACTATAAAACTAGAGTGTGTTGTGCAGTTTTCACAATATTAAAAACCCGCCACATGTGGGCAAAAGCAGCCCAAATTTCATCCACCCACCCAATGCATTTTTCCCCCACCGGGTGTGATGATAAATGGGCGGAAAACCGGAAGACCTGTGCCGAGCCCATCAGGGTAGTCTTATAAACAGGACTGAGATTAGTCCCATTTAACAAAGGTGTATTTTATGATTTTAATGATGATGCAAGTGTGTTTCTGAACTAAGCCGAAGGTGATCTAGTCTCAGTCAAACTGACTCACTGCAGGAGCTGTGAACAGAATCATCTGTTTGTTGAGAGCTGCCCAAGCGGTGACCTTTTAATTTTCCTGGATTTCTGTGGTTCTTAAATGTACCTTCTAATCTTTGAAAGAAAAATGCAGCTCGAGTCGGTGATACAATTTTGTCAGTGGCGATATTCACATTAGTTTTAGTTCAGTCCAGTTTCAGTCCAAACTTATGGCTAAAGATCCTGCTTTTTTAACATTTCCTGGAGCGCAGCAGCCGGTAACAGACAGAAACTAACAAGCTAGTTGCAGGATTCATTGTAGGAGACATGCTCCCCCTGTCCATTGTTGAATCGCCCAGGTTTAGAAAAACACTAGATTAAAGGATTATGAGACAAGTGTGTCCATTTCTTTGTTCTTGTGGTTTTAAAGCCATTTTGTTTACATTATACAGTAAACACGGGCTGCACGGTGGTGTGGTGGTTAGCACCGCAGCCTCACAGCAAGAAGGCTGCTGGTTTGAGCCTCGGCTGGGGGAGGTTC
>JBAMHW010000003.1:32889833-32906073 GCA_037177495.1 Rhadinocentrus ornatus
GTAATTTCATTACAATTTACAGAAGTAATGAGTAACTAGTAACAAATTACTTTTTTAGAGTAGCTACCCCAACACTGTTTATATGACATCATTTATATGCAATGTTTCTAATTGTCTTATTTCTGGGATTTTGTGGTGTTTAGTTCTGTCATGATTTTGGTTATATTTCTAGATTTTTGTCATGTTTAGTTTCTGGTTAGATCATGGTTTGGATTTTTGGTTTTGTCATGTTTAGGTAAGTTTTTCCTCATGTGCTGTGTTTTCTGTCCCTGGCTCATTAGCTCACCTGGTTTGATTACTCATTCACTTCACCTGTTCCTTCTTACTCCCTCTTGTGCATTTTACCCCATAGTTTTCAGTTTGCCCTTGTCAGATCCTTGTATGGTTTACACCTTTTCGTGTATTTGGTTTATCCCCGCTGCGGTTGGTTCCTCTCCTGAGTTTTTGTTAAAATAAACCTAGTCACCTACAAGATTCTGCCTCCTGTCTTCGACTGCCTGCATTTGGGTCCTCACCACCTCCACCAGTCGTGACAAGTTGTATCAACTGCATGCAGTGGTGGCAGAAGGTGTAACCCTGTTTTCAACTGCCCTGATGTGCATTAAAGCCCCATTTCCACCAACTGCTTACACTGTCTACAACACGAGTTGGTGCCCATTTCTTTGTAATTACATAAGCAAAAAATGGGATGGGTGCCAACAATCTGATCTGATCCATCTTTTTTGTAGAAAAGATGCAAATAGGCGCACAAACTAATCTAGCCCAACACGTTCTACTTTCACTCAGTGATGAATTAACTAAAAAGGCTTATTCTAAATGCTGAACTCAGAATTACTCGAAGAGCAGCCAAAAGAGCTGTACGATATCCAAAACAAACTGATTACTAACTCCTAAAATCAAAACACAAAGCAGACGGTTCTAACACTGCTGAATATTCTCAAGAACTACAAAAGCCAAATTTACCACCAACTAGACACAGCAAGGCACACAATCACTGATCCACCACAAACCCGACAAGCTGAGGGGGAAACAGTCTGTGTCATCCAGTTTCTCCCTCCTGACTGAGCACACGCAGCAGCCTTTTATTTCCGGTGTGCTGGCAGTCGGAGTAGGGTTTGGCGGGCCAGTGACCAATCAGAGGGAAGGAGCCGAAGGTGTGTCTTTGCTGTCCATTCCACACAGGCACCTGCCGGCTGACATTTGCATGGTGAACCAGCCTAGGGCGTTAGCAATGATTGGCATCCGTAACACAATGCTAGAAATGTGCGGACCTGTTTACCAACCTGAAGGCCCATTTACGCTCGCTTATGTGCAACGTCCGTTTCATGCTTCCATGTGTGTTCTGTGTTGCCATGGAGATCAGCAATTTCTTTAACCACAACAATTATGTAGTGAAAACCTAAACTTTTAACTGTTATTACCGTTGTTGTTTTTTACTTCTTCACTTACAATGAATTTCCTATTAAAAAAAAAGTTTTTTGAGCAGAATGTAAGTCAATGCAATAAGGAATCATTTTACGTTATAAATCAATAAGATGTTAGTTAAGAAAACAGGACTTTGACTGAGGGAAAACATTAAAATCTTGTTGTCCGCTTCATTTTTTCTTTGTTTTAAAGTCCTCATAATGCATATTGGAGTCCATAATTCATATTTTCAACCCAAGAACAGCAGGATATTAAGGCTATAAATAACTTTAGAGAAAAAAAGAGAAAAGATGGAAACATAATGCAAAAGCGTTAAAAAACATCCACAGGAAACATGGTACACCTTTAACACATCAATACCTCCGATACCACATCAGGGGATCTGTGACCACTTCGGAGAGTATTTTTTAGCCTGGCTGACATAACACATACACACAAACACACTCAGAACCCAGGGGACAAAGGGAAAAGAAAAATGCCAAGGGGAGGAGTCGGTGAGAGTGTGACAGCGGATCAATAGTTGTGTTTGTGGCGGCGCTCCCACTGGACTGGAGCAGTATATGAAAAGCCACTGCTGATGGCTGATGGTCCTCTCAGAACATTCTCTGTGTGTTTAGCCTAGAGCCAAGGTTAACCCCAGCACAAAGACGCCACAAAACCTCAGCCTGCCTCCCCGGGGCTACATACATTCACACAGGCAGGAGCCCCACAGGAGCCTTTCTTCTTTAACGTGTGTGAGACAGAGTGAGTATGCCTCATGGCAACAAAACTGTGAATACTCAAATACCACCACAGGCTTGGACAGACGCTTTAGCCCCATATATCTAGCCGTTATTAAATTAAAGATGATGCTGTGTTTAATGGTAATCTTGCAGTGAAAACAATGCAGAGGGTGATTATACAGAATGACAGCTACATTAGCACATTTCCATATGGGGTTGGTACTCCTGTTGTGAATAATAAAGTAATGAATTTCATTGAAGGAGCACTGTAATTGCAAGCCAAAGCACAGTTAACCTCAGTGATTTATCCAGGCTTAATTTCCATCTTAACACCTCTTTATTGCTTTTACTAGCAATAAAGAGCCCCGCTGAGAGGGAGGCAATAACACTGCTAAATCATGCATTTAAAGCAGTGCAAAGTGTGTATGGAGGATTCACTGCACTCAGGCTGACTAGAAAACTATACATGCTCAAACAAATCAATGTAACCTTGCTTTCTCTAGATGAAGCTGGATACACAGGGTTGAAAAAAAAAACTTATTTTCCTCCCAAATTATAACTTTCTCACCAGATTTTCCACTGACAAAGGATCCATGTTGTTGTTGATTACAGAAATGGAGAAAAATAGGAAGCTTGTCATGCTTTCTACAGTAATGATAGGATACTTTGTCAAGCAGCTCTCAAGGTGTCTACATTCCTTCTCCTCAGCTGTCCTCCACCCGTACGGGACGTAACTAGCTGCGATGAGCCCCGACAGGCCGTCATCGCCACAGAGGACTGATGGAATACTAATTAGCATGCCACCACTTGAATTATTCATGCATCTTAATTAGAGGAGAGATTTCCCATTAGGCTTTTAGATGTGACTGAAGAGATGGTCTCTTATTTTGTGCAAGAGTATGTAAATATTTGTGTGCATACAAACAGGCGTATACATACCTATGCATACAAACACCCCTTGAATGTAAAGTGAATATCCATCAGCAAAGCCAAAAATGAGAATTCAAATAAAGATTTATCATTTATAACTTCTAATTAAAAAACCCAACTACATATATTTTGCATACAAAAGGCCAAATTGCCACAGCTTTTCTCTTCAAAGTGCATGAATAGCAAATAACAGCTGCTTCTCTGCAAGGCTGCAGAATACATGCACGTCCTGCAGCCCTACTATAAGGTTCACTAATTAACTAATGTTCTACAGCTAGCAGTAGCAACCAGTGCATGATGTTCCTCTCTGTATCTGTGCTTTTCCTTTATGCTGAGGCATGAAGCGCTAGCTGGCCCAAGCCAAAGCCACATCCATCTGCTGCAGTTTAGCAGGGAAATTAGGCACTCAATGTAGCATATTTGTTTAAGTAATTGGAAAGTAATTAATAACCTGAAAATATAATAATGTGCTCAGCAGAAGCTCTTCATCTGCAAACCATTGAGGAGGAAGGACTGCTGCCAAGTGTGCATGTGTCTTGTCAGCATATTAGAGTGCAGCAGCTTTATGCACATCCAGGAGAGAGATAAATAGGAATGACAGAGGAGAAGGGGAGCGGGGGGAGGAATTAAATGTTGATTCATGGGTGCAGCACTGACAAGGTGCTCTACAAGACATCTCATGGCAGGGTGTTCATTGGAAGGATATTTGGCTGTAGACACTGCGGCTCTGGCTCTCATAACCGCACAGCAAGGACGGCGGTGAAACTGGAGCCGGAGGATTAGGCTGACATTAAACCCCACCTCTAATTACGCTGTTCAGAGATTGTCTTTTTTATAAATATTTGATGAAATGTCATCTGCTGCTTTGAGGCAGCGGCAGAAGGGTGTGCAGGGGTTAGATCAGGGAACAGTTTTCACACCTACACATGCATGCACAACAGGTATGTGTGTGTACTTCCCTTATCTCATAGGCTATGCTGAAATGTAGCTTTAATTTCGTATATTTAGTAAATTATTTTTGATAACTCTGACCTTATCAAGCAGTAATATGAATTAATTATCATCCCTAACCATTAGCCTCTACATGTATCCACCTAATCCTGATATTTTCCTCTCAGAAAGTGCATCACAAATTTATTTTTATTTGGCAAAGAAGAAAAGCGATAAGTGTACGTTTTATGCAGCTGTTTTTTCCCTGCAGCAGAAAAATCATCCAAGCTACACTTCCACTGCTTACTGGAATATATTTCAGAACAATTCCCACCAACAGAGTATGTATTGGTGGGTTGTGTAGGTTGCAATCACGGTTTATGCTCCTTGGTTTACTGCTATGTTGTTTCATGTTCTTAGGTTTTGTGTTATGTTTAATTCTGTGTTGGTGTTTGGTTCCTGCTCATTAGTTCTCCTGGCTTCATTGTTCAATCACCTCACCTGTGCCTTGTTAGTTCTTCAGTGTATTTAAGCCATTGCTTTAAGTTCCTCCTTGCCAGTCCATTGTTGCTTTTATTGGTTGTTTGCAGTTAAACGTAATCCATGCCATGTTAGAGTTTTGACACCATAGTCTTTTGTCTTTGAGAGTTTAGCTTCCTAGTCCATGCACCGGCCTGCTTCCTGCCTCTTAAGCCTGTATTTGGATCCTCATGTCCACGGCACCATGACAAAATATGAGTTACCTCTGATTGAATTCTAAACGCACGGCAGTTTAGTTGTATAACACGTTTCATGTACAGACAATTCAAAGTGCTTTACATAAAACATTAAAAGCATTACAGATATTAAGAAATAGTAAAAGGCAGCAACAAACAGCAAGAATCACAATAGAATAATAAATTACATTAAAATTATTAAATAGAGAAGTTAAAAAGTTACTGTGCAGAATTCATGTATAGGCGCATGAGATGTTTTTAACCTGGATTTAAAAATGTCTACATTTGTTTTTTTCCACTTGTTTGCAGCATAACAGCTAAATGCTGCTTCTCCATGTTTAGTCTGGACTCTGGTCTGGACTAGTTGACCAGAATCCAGACCTGCTAGGTTCATATTCTCTGAACATATCACAGATGTATTCCAGCTCTGAGGTCTTTACATTAGTCATTTAGCTGACGCTTTTATCCAAAGCGACTTACAATTATTAGTCTGTAGCGTTAAGGGTCTTGCCTAAGGACCCAACTGGAAGATGTTAATGTTCGTCCCTGGGGGATTCGCACCCTGGTCTCCCAGATGGGAGACTGATGCTCTACCAATTGAGCTGACCAGCCGCTAAAGATGTCAAGCCAGCCAGGAGTAGAAACCTAGAATCTTCGTCTTAAGTCTGACGCATTATCCATTGCGCCACTGGCCCGGTTGCACTGGCTGCCAGTCCGTCAGAGGATAAACTTTAAAGTTCTGCTGCTGGTCTATAAATCTCCGAATGGTTAAGGACCAAAATATATCAGTGACCTCTTGACTCAGTTCCCACAGTCAGAGCTAGACATGGAGAAGCTGCATTCAGCTTCTATGCTCCAAATGTCTGGAACAAACTCCCAGAAAGCCTCAAATCAGCTGAAACACTCAGCTGAAGACTGGGGAAACAAAGCATAAACAGGTTTCCACTCATAATCCAGCTCCTGCTGAGTCATGCAGAAGATCTCATTCATGAATCAACCTGGTTTGTGTCATCAGTCCAGGTGGAGTGATGGTTTAAAATCTACAGCTTATTTGAGTAGCATTTTGACCATGTTCAACCTTGTACAGCCACATGATCATTTTCTAACTCTTTCTTCCAGCAGGATATTGCACCATGTCACACAGTAAAAGTCAAACTACCTTAATAAAACCAACTGAGTAGATTTCAATGTGCTCCACTGTCACGGAACATCTCTGAGAAGTGGAAGGATTGGAGATTTTCAGCATGAATGCATAGCAATCGGTTTCTGAAAAAGTGCACGGTGAAGATAAAATGTGTTGCTCACAAAAGAATCTTGATCTGGGACATTTTTCTCTTTTAGTTACATCAGAATTTTTGAGTAACTTTTACGTGAACTTCCAATATAAATTGTCTCTTTTTCTGTTTATCTTTGTAAAATGACGGTAAGATTTGGCTTTTTCTTAACATATAAATCTATATTTACACTCTTACAGAGCAGAGCTTCTACACCTTTATCATTTCTCTTTTACACACACACACACACACATCTTTCCCCGAGTGGCCGCCCAGGCAGCTGCTGCGTGGGTTTCTTCAGGATCGGTGCCTACATTACTGAACTCCGCTGCAGTTTGTCAGATGTCCTTAAAAGTGTGCATCAAGGACGATGGATCCAGGTGGAGGAAGACGGGAGGAATGTCCCAGCTCGCCGCCACCACTTTGTAGCTCCACCAAGACGTTAAATTGACAGCTGTTTCACTGCTTGAGAAAGCCGTTTTTAAAGTTCCTATTTCCCTACTCTGCTGAAACACTGGGAAGTAGCTCATGAAGAGCAGTAGGTGATGCAGACACGGTGACGTCGCTGTATGAGATCAGCTCAGTATGAAACAAAACCAGGGAACTTCTTCCTTTAAATGGGAGGTTTTGTGAATACCATGTTTCCTGATAATGAATAATCATTTTTTTAATTATGAAATAATTAATTATAACTATTTAATGCTCTTAAATCACCATGTAGCTTGATTCCCAGGTTCAATCAAGTGAAAGGAGAAAAAAGAGACAGCAGTGATAGACTTCCCAAAGTTTCAAGTCGAGGTTGTTAGAAGAGCTTTCCTGTCCACTGAAAGTGCATGTGGTATTCTGCCTGCTGATAAACTGTAACCTACTTAGTTTGTTGTTGACGCTGAAGTTGCATTTAATCATGAAGTCAAATGTGTGCGAGTTCTAAAAGTACAAAAAGAAAACAAGACATGTGCACACACCTGACAACCAGACTACAGTTTATGAGGCTAAATGGTTGTGTATCTGAGATGGTGGTCACCAGCACTGGAGCACCACAAGGGTCTGTACTCTCACCATTTCTCTTCACGCTGTCTACCCCAGACTTCCAATCCAATCTGCAGAAATACTCTGATTACTCTGCAGTTGTGAAGAGTATCACTGATGGACATGAAGCTGAGTACAACAAAACAAAAGAGATGATTGTTGACTTCAGGAGGAACAGAAATAAACACAACACTATTTACATCCTGGGAGAAGAGCTGGAGGTGGTGGAGGAATACAAGTACCTCAGAGTTCCGAGAAGAAAGCTGCTGAACATAACGAACATTTCTTCCCATCCTCTCCCGACAGAGTGAGGAAACAACAGAGTATGTTCAGTCAGAGGCTTCTTCAAGTACACTGCAAGACAGAGAGGTACAGCAGCCATCAACCTTTGGATAAAGACAATGAATGTAAATTAATTATTATTATTATTTCCTTAAAGACAAAACAAACCTAAATTTAGCATTTTTCATTTAATTTTCGTCAAAAGTGTAAAATGTCAACATATGGAACATAGACTCATTTATTCGGTTTCCAGACATGTCGGCTGCTATTGATGCATGTCTGGGTGTGACATGTTAGTTTTATCAAGCAAGCAGGGGGTGGGTTATACTGGAAATACATGTATACAGGAGGATTTTCTGTTTACATTAACTTTGGTGGCTTTATGTGCTTCAACACACACATAAAAACACACATCTAAAGATGGAAAAAAGGATCCCGCACAAACATACAGGGTCTGCACATTCAAGCAGGAAATACATTTCCACATGTCTGGGCCACACAACCTCGTCTGCTAACCAGAGCTCATTACAGGGCCAAGCAGCAGTGGAAAAGCAGACATAACGCCCAGATTGTTGGAGCCAACATGAAAGCGCTAAGCTATCAGGAAGACAGAGGGGGAGGGGAGGAGGAGGGGAGGTGTGGGGGTCTGTGTGAGATGGAAAAAGCCGAGCTGTCCACAGACCCGAATGGCAACTTTACTGGTTTGCATAATTTAAGGTAAATGACGAAACAACAGCAGGTAAATCTCCCCTCTTTTTATCACGGTTGGCTTCACTCTGCCAGGATGAGTTTTGTTTAAAAACAGCATGAAAAGCAGAGCTTTAATGACTTGTGAATTCATCAAAGTTTTTCCTCGTTCTATATTATATTATGCACAGGAGTGCGAGTATATCTCCTTTTCAAAGAGATGCTCAGTCTTATTAATCTGCTGGTGGAGCAAACATGCAGTGGCTTTCCAACCCCTAATCCAAAGCTGCCATCTTCTAATGCACACTTCCCGTAAGGAGGACAGACTTCCACTGATGACTTTATAACAAAAAACAAATTTTAATTCATTCTTGTATGTGATGGGTCTCAGGTACCAAAAGCAGCTTTAGATAAATTACAGAAATTAGACATCTTCTGTGATTTCCACACTGTCAGAGCAAAAGGAAGTTCCTATTAATCTTTATTTCTAAAGCACTTTTTCATACAAAGCACATTGTAACACAAAGTGTTTTACATTAGGAACAACAAAAACCCATCTTATCCCATCAGGTCCCCCAGACCGCAAACCGAGTCACACTTACACACACATACACGACATATACCCACGCATACACATAAAACAATGTTCCTAAACCTCACCAACCGCACTGGGAAAATTAAAACACTGGAAATATAAACATCAGATGTTAAGCTGACAAAAGAATAGAAACAGAATAAAAAAGATAAATAAAATAAGATTTAAAAAAATGTAAAATAAGTAAAATTAATTAATATAAAATAGGACACTAGAAAAATAGAATGGAAAATGTGGTTGAAGACTTGGGCTGAATACTAAAAACAAGTTCATTATTTATTGTTTAAAAGGTTATTACTAAATTAATTGGTTAAACAATCATAAAATGATAATAAAAGCAAATTTAACATAAGACTTGCTGAGGAATACTGTTAAATAAAACACAAATGATAAAAATTCAAAAGACACTTAATTAATAGCTTTATTTTCTTTTAAAAATGTAAAAACTCCCAGCTGCCCTCAGACCCTTGGGAATAAGTACAAGACCAGCCCCCTGGCCTGAAGGCTCTGGGAGCGACGCCCCTACACTAAAAGCAAGTCTGTCACAAACTCAGGACTGAAACTTTTAAGAGCTTTAAAAACTACTAAAGTAATTTTAAAATCAGCTCGGTAGAACACAGGAAGCCAGTGCGGAGATTATCACATTGGTCTTTCTGCTCGTCGTCAGCGGACCCGCAGGTTCGGTCTGATTTACTCGTTAGCATTCCTCTCTCATCTCAACTGTGGAAGCTATGATTTTTCTGCAATGATTTTTCAAAGCTCACCTTTCTTACAACCTGCTTTTCATGTGAAGTAAGGACCAAGTGATCATTTGCATGGAAAAAGCATCATATTACACCTTCTTTAGAACATGAGAGCATGCACAGAACCCCAGGAGGAAGTCGTCGGGTCGCTGTCCTCTTTTCTGTCCTTTAAAGAAATGCTAAAGAAATAAAAAAAAAGATTGAAAAAGCAAAACTAAATAATTTTTTTACCTAAGTCAATAATGTAAAATGTCCATCTTATGAGCACCTAAGTGGCACTTAGGTGTGTATTTACCTGTGAATGTTTTGTGACAAAACACAACCTTGACTCATAATGAGTGCTGCGGAGGCAGAGGCAGCTTTGGCCTCCTCTCTCGGTTATCCTCACAAAGGTAATTGAGCAGAGGGACATGCCGTTCTCCTTTCCCACAGCCATGTCCACCCCTCCCACCCTCCTCCATGAGCCTAATCACACCTCCATTTGCATGGAGAGCACTGAGAATCAGCCTCAATAAAGCCGCACTGCCTTGAAAGATGAGTTTTTAATCTGGAAGAGGAGATGAGTATCTGACCTGCACCTGTTTGTTTCCATAGTTTCCTTTTCCTGTCATACAGAAGTGACCTGCGGGTAAATTTGCAGAGGCAGGATAACTGCTCGCCCCCCTAAGTACTGTCATTGTGCATTTATTAATATCCCTATATCTGAAATGGTGGAGAAAATGGTTCTTGGCGATAAAGGGCACTTGTCGTGTTGGGTGAGACTGTCTAACAAGCAATCAGATGGGCTGACAGCGAGTGTCAGCCTGAGCGTGCGAGTGTGTGGACATGTTTGTGTGCAAGCGCTGAAGAAGGCTGCAATCTTTCGGTGAAGGGTGGGTATTTATTCTTCTTCCATTGCCCTCTATTGACCCATGTAATGGAGAATTTTACAAGGGGAAGTGTTTGAAATATCCTTTGGATGTAGGTAATATGTTCATCCAGCGGGCCCTGCTTTCATTCCTGTACGAGCCTTTATGCTGTCACACATTGTTTGGCATATTATTATGAGCACAGACAGAATACTTAATCAAATTGTTTTTAGAAGTTTGGATTAACTGATTGACTTTCCTTCACCCTTAATGTCCTTCTGCAATACTTTAATAGTTAGAGACTGTTTGGTCCCACATGTCTGCAGAGACATGGTTTTATCTCAGTGATGGACAGGAAATGCTTCACTCTGACAGAGCAGGGGATGCTGAAACCTCCATGTTTGCTCACCAGTGTGCTCGTTGCCGCTTTATATGGTCCTCTAAATGAAAATGCAATAAATGCAGACCATGTAATTTTTAGCAAACACATAATTAATTTAATACAAGACATACTTTGTAAACTTTTAACTGGCAAAATGTGGTATATTTAGCTGTATAAAAAGGTAAGACATTAAACCTACTTGTTTAAATTCAGCTTCGTCTTGTGCATCCGAGGCAAGTTTATGCTTTACGTAAAACTGTAAAAGTATTACAGCGGGGTGCAGAAAAAGTATTAAAAAGTACACCGTTCAGACTCTACAGAAAGTAGACTTAACCCTGATGATCCCAGGGCTCTGGTTGGTTCATAAGGAACAAAAGATCCTGAGTGTATTTTGGCTCTAAACCACTCAGTGCTTTGTAAACTAACTTCAGGGTTTGGAAGTCAAATCTTTGACCAGCAGGAAGCCTAAAAATATGAAGACTTTAGTTATATGATCCACGATTTTGGTCTCGGTGAGGACTGGAGCAGCAGTGTTCTGGACTAACTGCAGCTGTCTGATGGTTGTTTTAGGGAGACCTGTGAGGACAGCCTCCCACTGATCTAGTCCAGTTGTTCCCAACCTATTTCCCTTCATGCAAGAGAAGGCAAGTTTCTTTGTATAGCAAAATTCACCAACAGTGTGATTTACAGAGAATTTCAAACATCATCACAGAGCAAAAAATAAGCAAAATTTACAAGCAGATAAAAAAAAAAGCATTAACATGGCCAAGTTTAAAAATGTAAACTTAAATTTAACTTAAACTACACTTAAGGGCCTTTCCTTCCTGCAGCTGTCAGACTTTACAATAAACACATGTAAATTCTTTACATGTTTATATACATGTTTATTTAAATACTGTACATATTCACCCTGTTACTGGTTGCAACAATGCAATTTCCCCACCAAGGGACTAATAAAGGTTAATAAAAACTATTGAAATGCAGCAGAGAACAGGTGGGTCTTTACCTGGACCTTTATACCCTGGACTTGTAAATATATATCTATATATAGATATATATTCTTTTTTTTTTTATCCAGAAGAAAGACTTAATTATTTGTAAAGCGGTAATTAATGAGACCTGAGAGATTAAACAAAATAATATGCCTTATCGTAAAAAAACAAAACAAAAACAAACAAAAAAACAAACATCTAAATTGTATTACAGATATTTTAAGCTGTTTTTTCATTGGACATGATCACTGACTGCATCACCTCATATCACTGAAAGACACAAAGTGCTCTGAGTTGAACAAGTTGGGAAGTTGTGTCGGGGTCACAAGAAATTTTGAGATTTTAGATCAGTTTCACCTTTCCAGAGCTGTAAAATCTCATCTCGTTGTTATTGAAACCTCTATGGAAGTTAGCATTCTAATAAACCCGAGATCCTTGCACCTTCACCACAAAGTTTTAACGATTGCTCCAAACCAAAATGGGCACCATCTAGTCCAGACTGACTGCATTACAGCAAGACTTGCAATCTCAAACTTCTCCAGTGACTTTGATAAGCAGCAAAGAGATGAAGTGTTACACAGTGAGCGCCCCAATCAACTCGTGTCCAGTGTAAACACACTGAGCCAAGTACACCAAGGTAAGGCAACGTTTACACACGGTCGATGTGTTCAGCTTCTTCTAATGATTTAAATATCCAGGCCAAGATGATGTGAGCTGGTTTGAGCTCACCTGCTTAGGAAAAGCAAATCACTCGCAACACTGAGCACAAACAAGCATATTTATCTGCACAAACAGCTCATCATATCTCCCCAGCAGAGAATAAACACCACACACGCATGCATGCATGCAAAAATGAACAGCTTTGATGTTTGCACACATTGTGACACACACCCACAGCCCCCGAGTAAAAATAACAAGCACACCTCCTATTACCCCGAGCTCCTGCATCATCCAGGAGCTGAACTTCATCACTTGTTTACTGCATCTGTTTGTAGCTGGATGTGTGAGTACTTGAGCCAGGTCATTACTGCTCTGCTTCACATTGCTGCCAAAATCACAGGCGACAGGCCACTTTTCCCCGCCGCTCGCCACAAGCCGTCCCCCCAGCCGTTTGACGGCGATAGCACCCGACACACACAGGTTTCATATATTCAGCCTGAGCACGAGGCGACAGCGGCAGAGAAGGAGGCAATGAAAAGTAACCGTTACTGCTATTAACTGTCAAAGTCACCTTCACCCTGAGGCTTGCACAAGACAAACACACATTCATACGCTGCATCTCGTGAAGTTGATGGATCGAACTATCAGGAACATGTTTGCTGAGAAAAGTTGAGATCCAAACCAGCGAGCTGACATGGATGTTCACCAGGATGCACCTTCACAGGATAAAAAGCAGAAGATGCAGGACGGGGACAAATCTGCATGGATTTCAGCATCATGCGTGTCATCTCACTTTAGTTTGACTCAAATAATGGCACTGGGAGATGACAACATGCCATCTAAACACCTGTGAGACCCTCCACCAGGATAGCTGGGGAGTCTTAATTATCTGCATCATGAAGCAGCTGTTTAAATGAGGGGCGCTGGCTTTCAGGGCTCACATCAAACAAACTTCTGCCATTCCAGAAGATTTCTCCTCCAGGATGAAAGCTGCTCCCTGAAGGACGCTGGCAAAAAGCATGAAGAAAAGGAAAAGTTCATCAGGAAGAAAGAGACATTTAAAAAACAAATTTGGAAAATGTGTTTTTTATTATTGTCATTTAAGGGTCATTACTCTAAAGGTTGATGAAATTGATCAAGGAAGGAAAAGGAAGAAAGAATGGAAGGAAGGATGGAGACAAATGAGTGAATGGAAGGATGGCACTACAGATGGGAATAAATTAGGAATAAATAGTACATATAATATCAAGGATTGGCTTAATTATGTGAATGGTATGGATGGAAAAATGGATGAAAGAGAGGAAGAAAGTACATGACCAACAGGTGGACGTGATGTTGATAAAATAATGATAGAGAAGAGAAAGTGAAAAGCATGTGGGAAAAGATAAAAGACATACAAATATGGATAAAAGCATGATCATGATGGTGGGATAAATGGTGCATAAAAAAAATAAAAATAAAGTAAAAGCTGATTGTACACTGTAAAAAGACAATAGTTTAACCAACTTCAATTTTTTTAGTTGGTAACAAGTGATTGAATGAAGTGCATCAAAGGTCATTAATGTGGCAGGACAAGGTTGTTACCTTGTCTCCCTTCATTGCACCTCCCAGGTGTAATTTATCAACGCTGACAATGGGGCGGAGCGAAGGCCAGTGTATTAGACAGGAGCTCGCTAGTCAGGGTAAATTAAACCCTCTTCCGGTGTAGCCCTGGTAGACCTTTGAGCCATCATGGTGGCTGAGTATACCATGAGTACTGCACCGCTTCGCTTTCCCGTCAGGTTTTGTCTGTCTTCAGGCGTGCACGCAGCCTAATCTTTTTGCAGCGTGGTATGCAGCGGCGCCCTGCATACAGGTTGCCGTCACTGGCAGCAGAGGGTTTCACAATTTGTGGGTCAGTCACCGAGTAGCTCGGCGGCTGACGGAGCTGAAACCATGGTGGGATTTTGGAGGTCATCTGGTAGTATCCCGATTGGTTCAGTTTCTCCCCCTGTGGAAACCACATGTATGGGTAAGGCTGCTGTCCCACTCGAAGTTATTCTGAGCCCATTGAACCAACAATAACTTGGATTTGTGTGTGTGTTCCGCCAGGCCAGTGGATGAGTGCTGTTTTGTCCTGGTATAATTGTTATCCACTCGACTAAATCCTGCCTAGGGCTGGAAGATATGGCCAAAACTTGTATCACGATATATTTCTTGATTTCGGTCAATACGATATAATTCCAATATCGATATAAATAAAATTACTGCCAAAAATGCCACAACAGATGCTGTAAAACTAAAAATTATTTTGCCAAGTCTACGAAACTCCTTCAGTATAACATTTTAGAAATAAAAACTGTACAATAAATAAATTTTCAACTTTAATTTGTATCCAGCAAGGCTAAATAAGCCTTCAAGCAAAGTAATTTAAAATCACCATCAAAGGTCAAATAAAACTCTTACTTTTCTCAATAATAATACCTTTAACTTTAAACTACAACTTATGCTTATTATGTTTTGCTTATAGATTTAATCAAAGGTGCTTCAACTAGGCTTAAAAAGAAAAGTGCTCAGAACAAGGTGTGCTTCATCTTCTGACTAAGCATATTTTATGAGTGGAAGTGCTTCAGATGCCCTGTTGCCTGATCAGCCAAAAATAAAAAAAATAAAAATAAAATCTTCAGTCAATATTTTTTTTGTTAAATTTTATTAGGTGTAATTTGTTTTTCAATTAGGAGTCTGGAACATTTAACACTTTAAAGTTTTTGAAATACTTTTGTCCACACTCTTCATTAATAGACATTAGTATCTGAAGGTAAGCCAGCGAGGGACCAGCCAGCAGCAGCTTTTCTACATTTTATTTTAAGCCTGGTGATGAAACAGGGCAGATCTCCTGCTCTGCGGCAGCTCTTCTCTTGTAGAAGCTTGTTCAGTCACGTCTGCATTACAGACATGAGAACTCATTTTGTAGCTAAAACTAGCAGCGTTTGAGCTTAGCCTAGCATAGCCTAGCCTTCTACCTTGCGCTGAGCACAGCAACTGCTGCTGGGCTTTTTCTTTTATCTCTCTCTCTCTTTACAGCTGCTGGGCTTGGTCAGGCTTTGTGTCTGTGGTGTGCGCCATCACTTACGTAGCCAATGTGTTGCAACTCTTTCTGTTCGGCTTGAGTAGGAGTGTTTGTTTATATTAGCAGCTAACGTTAGCATCTCATAGCAATATTAAAATGGTTCATCTTCTCAACAGCCGTTTCGGCCAGTCAGTGAAACGCTGTAATCTTATACTGTATGTATATCGAAATATCGTAAATTTTTTCAAAACTCAAATTACCTTTATTGAATTAAAGTGTATTGCGGTATATATTGATATTAAATTATTGTCCAGTCCTACGCCCGCCAGGTATTCTGGTCCGGCGGCGGATGGATCATCGCGCTCATTTGCATACGATGATGATGATGATGCTGCGGGTGTTAGTGATAATTATGATAATGATGCTGGCATTAGTGTTGATGATGATGATGTTAAAGATGCTGATGATGGTGTTAGTAATAATGATGATGATACTGCGAATGTTAGTGTTGATGATGATGATTGTGTTGATGATGATGATGCTGATGATGGTATTAGTGATGTTGATGATGATGCTGTGGGTGTTAGTGTTGATGATGGTGTTAGTGATGATGATAATGCTGCGGGTGTTAGTAATGATGATGATGATGCTGCGGGTGTTAGTGATGATGATGCTGCGGGTGTTAGTAATGATGATGATGATGCTGTGGGTGTTAGCTATAACGATGATGATGCTGCGGGTGTTAGTAATGATGATGATGATGCTGCGGGTGTTAGTAATAACGATGATGATGCTGCGGGTGTTAGTAAAAATGATGATGATGATGCGGGTGTTAGTAATAATGATGATGATGCTGCGGTTGTTAAAATGATTATGATGCTGCAGGTGTTAGTAATAATGATGATGATGCTGCGGGTGTTAGTAATGATGATGATGATGCTGCGGGTGTTAGTAATAACGATGATGATGCTGCGGG
>JBAMHW010000003.1:32906556-32917995 GCA_037177495.1 Rhadinocentrus ornatus
TGCTGCGGGTGTTAGTTATAATGATGATGATGCTGCGGGTGTTAGTTATAATGATGATGATGCTGCGGGTGTTAGTTTTAATGATGATGATGCTGCTGGTGTTAGTGTTAATGATGGTTTTAGTGGTGATGATGATGCTGATGCAGGTGTTAGTGTTAATAATAATATTTTAATAGTACTTATACATTGCAGTTTAGTTTCTAAAAAACTAGTATTTTACTGCAATAAGGATTTATAATTTATTTCTGCTGCTGGATTAACGTTAAAAAAACGGCTCTAGATGGTGGTCGCACCGGTTCAGTCCTTCACCCCCATGATGCCAACTTTAACTTTCAAACAGAGCAAAACATCCTAATAACATCATCTAAATGTAAACACAAGTCAGGCAGTAAAGCACAATAATTCAAATTTATAAGGTAACAATCACAACATTCCCATGAGCCCTTGCAGTCTTTGCTCGATTGTTTTTAAATGATATGAGTAGGTCTGACTTTCAGGTTGAACTTATTATAGTAAATTAGCTTAATTTAATCACTTGCTACAAGCAGAAGTAATTTAATTAAGTTGGTAAAACAATTATCTTGATTTTGAGTTAATTGGATCAACAAGTAGGGTTTTTTTCTAACCAAAAATTAGAAAACATAACTAAAGCCTGAAAACAGTTTTTTTAAAGAGCAAGACAAAATCAGAAGTTATAAAAAGTGTTAAATGGATGAAAATAAAGCAAGGGGTGATGGGAATGCTTCGCTGAAAACATTCCAAATATTCTCTTAGGTCGAACTTGAGTGTTTTGCACGGGAATCTAAAAGAGACGGCTGAGTTGTATTGATTGAGCTGCTGGAAGACAGGCTGGAAAAAAAGAAGATTGTCATGGGGGGGAAAAGGACGATTCAGGAGGTGTGTTGCTTATTGCAACTTTTTAAAATCTGCCTCCCCTTCGCTCAATTTCTGGAGACAGCCGAGGTAATTCAAATCGATACCAAGTCCTTCAATTACAGACACACTGACAACAGTTTGCAGAGAGGGAAATGGATTTTTTCTGCTCATCTGCGAGCCAAGGCTATATCTGGGGACCCGAACCGCAGCGCTGTTACAAAGCACAAAGCTGACATCCTACTTCACTCTTGTCATTTTTACTCTCAACATGATTTGCTGCTTTTCTTCTATCAAACTTACCTTAATGTTAATAAAATTATCCCATATAGGGCTATACGTTGGGTTTATATAGGGACTTGCAAACATGCAAACACCTCATACATAGATGGATGCATTAACTTGCTTAACACACTGGCTTACACTCCTTATCTGTCCAGTGCTCGGTCAACATATGTGCAGGCAGAAAATTGCAAATATTGAGCAACGCCTTGTCCCTGAAAAATGAAGCACAATAGCCCGAGGCAATCCATGCCGTTATTGCTTTTTTTTATGAACTAATATGTTCATAGCTGTTGCTTTCAAATTACTCAATAAATATCCAATACTTCGTTGGAGACGGCCTTGACCCTGTTGTCGGAAACAGTGCTTTTCACAAGCAGCAGTTTCCCCAGCACGCTTAAACACTGGAAGCAGCTTCCTAAAGTGGCAATTACTGTTCTCACATCAATTCAGAAGCACATAAAAAAACATGTTGTAGGAGAGCAAAATAACGGAGACAAATAAACTGAGTAACCAAGAGTGAAAATAAAACTCCTGCTGCATAATAATTTGGCTTAATTAAAGAAGCAGCCCATGCAAAAGGCCTGTTTTCTCACCTCTGGAGGTATTAGCTGAGTTAAAAGCAGTGGGCTACATGATAGAAGTCTTTAGGCTGACCTCCAAAGCTTCTCTGCCCCTCATCTATATTTATATGAAGGAGCGGCACTAATTTTGCCCAGTAAATCAGTGTGCACATTTCGTTCTGACCTCCAGCTTGACACTGAATTAAACAATATCAGGGGCTGAGAAGCCCGCTTTAACAAGCCTTAAATTCCTCCGTTCAATCCATCAGCGGGGATATTTCTGACACACGCAGGGAAGAGCATGAATAAAGGCAATTATTGAACCCTTCAGCCCATTTTTACGGCTTGACTGGCTGGCACGGTGCGGCACAGAAACGCAGTTTGTGTCTCCAGATGACTCCGGCTGATAAGGATGCTAAAAATGAATACCTTGCAAATAAATTTCAGTAACAGAACAATTTCCTTTAACGTTATCTTCCTTATGCATGTCACTTCTAACTGTGGAAAACAAACGTGAAGAAGGTGCAAAAACAACCAGAGATCATCTTGACTTTGTCCAGTAAAGTTAAATAAAAAAACATAAGATTGTGATGTTTTAGAGTTCAAGAGACTCAGTTTTCTCCCAGTTTTCCTCCAGTGCATACATGGGGGGGAAAAGTGCTTTAAGAGTGTCTTTCATGGAGGTGGCAGTCGATCCTGTAGAGTCTAGGCGTCCTCTCAGATTGCCTGACAGATAATCTATCACACAGTCAGTGTCTGACAGGAAGAGGTCTCAGTCAACTCTGTGTTGCTCACACTGGCTCTACGAAGGACAGTCGCTCCGTTCCAACCTCTCCTGGGACAACGCAAACTCCAACTTCATTACAGAGAATGAAAGTGGGTGATTTGTGGTGATTAAGAGAGCTTGGATGTCAAACTGTTGATAAAAAGTAGAAAAAGAGTTCGTAGGGAGAGTTTTGATCTGCTGGTGACCTTTTATCTGATGTAGATTTATCGAGTTCAATTATCTGAATCCTTTTGTTGCTCTAATAACTTTTTAGTCACACAAAGAAACGTGAATTCCTACAAATACAACAGATGTCTTGTTTCTATCTATTAGAAAAAAACAGAATTAACGCGTTTTACACACTAAATCATGTTTTCCAACAAAGTCTCTTTAAAGAGGTTTTAATGCTGGAGCTGAATTTTACATATTACATCACTTAAAGACCTTCAACAACCTGCTAAATTTCCCATGATCTGAAAATCAACAATCATAATTTATGATCGGCTTTGAAATAAAAATGAGATGAAAAATACTTTATTTGTCCCAGAGGAAAATTGTAAAATGTTGTAATAGTTAAAAAAAACAAAAACAAAACAACATTAATAATTAATTAGATAAAAGGCTTCGTTCCAGAGGCTAAAGGCTGCTGGCAGCGATGGCCTCTGGAACCTTTCTGTCTTGCATTGGACTTGACGAAGCCTCACACTGAGCATGCTCTGTTTACTCAGTGCAGAGGATGTGGAGAATCTACCATGTGCAGCAGCTTGTGCAGCATTCTTCTCTGGACAATCAGAGTTACGCCCAGCATAGAACCAGCTTTTTTTGTATGTGTGTGTGTGTGTGTCAGTTTCCAAACAGAAATAGTTCCGCTTTAATCTTTTAAAACCCGAGGTCCCCCAGGTGGGGGATTCTAAGAAAAGATGGCATCTCGTTGGTGATTTTAAAGGCCTGCCCGAACTGAAACCTCTCTAATTTAGTTCTGGTCACTTTTTTAGAGTCGACTTTGGCCAAGATGATGTTGACGTTTTGTGTGATGACCTGACAGAGTACTGGTCATCAACTCCGGTTCTCCAGATCTACCGTCCTTAGGTTTTAGTGTTTCCCTGATGCAACACACCTGATTCCGATGAAAAGGTTCTCCAACAACTTGTCAAATTCTACACCTGCCTGATTCAGGTGTGCTGCAGCAGGGAGAATCTAAAACCTGCAGGACCACTGTGATAGAGGTTTAGAGCTACAGCTGCATTATTCCAAATGGACAAAAACATTTTCATTCTGAATGTATTTTTTTTTTTTTTTTTGAATCAAGGCACACAATCTCTCAAGCTTTTCCTTTACTCATCCATTTTCTGTACCGCTAAGTCCAGGTAAGGGTCGCGGGGCAGCTGGAAAGGCAAGAGGCAGGTACACCTGGACAGGCCGCCAGTCCATCGCAGTTTTTCCTTTACACTCCAAATCGAATTAGATTTTTGTTTGAAGATTTCTTTATTTCATTATGAATATGCAATTTTTAAAGTAGAGGCTTAAAAAATAGGCACAGGGCTCAGAGGGTTAAATAACTGGATACCAAACATATCGAGGCAGTTAATGTAACAAACACTTAAAAACATCAATGTGGACACATCATGGGAAAAAGAGATGGGTCATTTTTATTATAGTCACATAATTATAATCAATATTTATTTGTTCAGTATCACACTGTATATATTTATACCCATTTATTTGTTCAGTCAGTCACTTTACAGTTTGGTTTCATCTTTTTAGCATTTTTTTTTTTGTGTGTGTATACGTATATGTCAAACATGTGTCTCGGGCCTCAGTGTGTACTGTGTATACTACACAACGCTGCAACATTGTGAACTTTTGCATTGAGTGATGAATAAAGGTCTATATAATCTAATTTTCTAATTTCCCAACACTTAAGCTTGATGTAGTTTTGTATTTCTTTATTCTGGCATAAGGGTGAACCCACCAGAACTAATTTAAAACCTGTTCTGCCACATGAAAACTTTAGCAGCTTTTCTGCATCATAAAAAGATCAAATATTTGCAGATTCCACCTTCGCAGACATGAAAATCTCCAGCTGTCTTTTTTCATCTATGATGGCAAACAGAATATTTTTGTGTTTTGGACCACATGGGTTGTTTCAAATACAAAAAACATGTTGCAAAGACACCTTGACATGCATATTTGAAACACAGCTCGAGCTATTTGGAAAAAACGGTGGCCAGGCTGAAGTGTTTCTGCTGCTCTGCGAGTCCACAGCGTTGATGCTGAAGGGCAAACAACCCCACAAACCGCTGAGGGTCTCGCTTCTCACACCAACATCACTTTTACTGGATCCTGCAGATAAATTTGCTCTGGAAAAACAGTGAAATCCCTGCTGACCTCCTACCTTTCTGTCTGTTGGCAGTTTTGCACCGAGGGCGCTGGACAAACACGAGCAAGTCACTTTGAAATATTTGTTTTTAATGTCTTAGATTATATACATAGATTTCATTCTGTATTTGATATCAATATACATAGTTTATAATTATTAAAAAAGATAATTCTTGATTCATTTTCTGTTTACAAAAGCCTTTAGGCTTCATTTAACAGGCACATTTTAAAGAGGAAGATGAACTGAATATCAGAGTGGCACTTAAATAAGACATGATCAGAGAGGGACGTCCATGAGACACAGAAAAGGCTTTCTAACTTGCCCACTGATACAGACGGCTGATGCAAAAGTACACTATCAAGCAGGGATGCCTAAGTCCAATACTCGCAATTTACTATTCTGCAACAGTTAGATGTATTTCTTCTCCAACACATCCGAATCAAACAACAGAATTCCTTCATCTGCATGTCGTTTAGCTCTGCAGAGGCCTGTTAACCTTTGATTTAGGTGTGCTGGAGAAGGGATGCATCTAAAAGTTGCAGGATAGTAGATCTAGAGGACCGGACTTGTGCAGCCCTGCTTTAAGTTACACTTAAATTCAATGAGGGAGTCCTAGCTAACGCCATACTGTGCCTTTAATGTACAAAAAATGTCTTCTTTTGCTCATTTTCTAATAAAAAGGCACCATATGTGGAGAAATAAAGCGTTTTGCTTTGGAGAATGGAATGCACAAAGTGGTGGTCTCGATCTAGAAGTCATGAAGGCTGAAGAGACTTGTGTGGTTCTCTACCAATTATTATAAATTTAATAGAAAAAAAAGGAATTAAATTAAAATTTGTTAAACAGAATTAAAAAAGGAGCCTCCTCAGAAATGTGATATGGACTTTGTAACAAAAAACAAAGAAAAAAAGGCTGATGTGCGGTTCGAGGTTGCATGTGTAATAAAAAGCTGATGACGTGTAAATAAATGCGAGGAATGGCTGGATAGAGTTTTCTATTTCTTTATGGCGGCCACAGCTTTCTTGGCAGCGTCGTCCAGGTCGTCAGCAGCAGTGATGGGCAGGCCGCTCTCAGTCAGAATCCTCTTGGCCTCGTGGACGTTGGTTCCTAACAGACACACAGAAACACAGTCAGAGCATGCAGTAAAAAAAACCAAACCAAACATCTTAACAAGGTTGAAGCTGCTCTGCCATCTGCACCCATGTTCAAAAACCAGGCTGTGTGAAAGAGTTCCTCGGGAGGAATCAATGCACACAGACAGATGGATGGAGTTATGGGTCAACGGTGGCGCATTCAGCTGCTGATCTGAGAGCGGTTGCGGCTGTGAACAACAGGCAGAAGGGCAATTTTGTGTGTGGGGGTGCTCCCCTGGCTGCAGCGAGGTCAGGGGTAGCAGGTGCTGGGTGACACGCTGATGATCACACCCCCGGTAGACCTGGAACCGAGCACACACACACAGAGGCTCCCGGAGACGTTGGGCTCAGCCCCGAGGCTCCACACACTGAACTGGCTGCATCCCAGCGCTGCATGCTGCTCAGCCAAACGCAAACCTGACAGTCCTGTCACAACACAGGGCAGGGGGCGCCGCGGTGGGGGGAAGGACACCGAGCAGGGGGAGACGAGTGTGAGGGAGGTGGCTGGTAGAAAGAAGGCAATGGAGCTAAAGGTCAAATGAAGCAGAAATCCCCCTTTACTGCTGAAAATCAACTAAATCCAGCTGTTTGTCTGGTATTTGCAGATGAATATGGAGAGTGGGAGAGAGAGAAAGAACATCTTTTAACCTCTTCATCATAGACCCCCCCCCTCTACAGGAGGCAGCATGAGGTCCTACAGTCCACCAGACACCAGGAAGCATTAAGGCCAACATGTAGCATGGCAACATGACAGAGAGAAACTCGGCTAAAAGTCTCCACCAAGCATCGGTATCTAAACCATACATTCAAACCCAAAAAAAGTTCTATGGGAATGTAAGAAAACCATGAGAACATCTCAGTCTACTTTAGAGCTTCGGCTAATTTTTCCACTTCAAGCAAACCACACAAACAAGATGTCCTATGAAAGGAGAGACTCTGCTGATCACAAAGATGTCTGTCTCATCTGTGGGACAGAAACTCTGGGAGCTAGCAGCCAGAATCAGAAATCATGTCTTACTTTTGCAGTTTTGTTTGATTCCAAAACTCTGCTAACGTGCTCTCCTATGACTCTGCTTTTGTTTGACATGAACCATGAAGGTCCTGCTGGTTTCCATGGAGATGAAGAAGGTTTTAAAGTGAAGGATTTACTCTTCCTATCAAAGACTATCTTGGACTTTATGTCTTTCTGGATCCTCGTGGTGTTTCTAAGGTGAATGTGGGGGCTATCCCTGGATTCTCCTGACTCTGACCATTGATAAGGCTTTCAGAGATATTTATACTGCGTAACCTCTATTAAAACACCTGGAAACCTGCTTCTTCTTCTGCAGCACAGCTCCTCATCTTTATTCTACTCTTTCCTAGATAAACTGGGCTGCTCTCTGGTGGTTTTCTTTTAGGAGATAATTTTACATTTTCTACCGTGTTCCAGGTGAATTTACTCTGACACAGTAACACATATCTTCACTACGTTGTAATCTCACACGTCTCAGCTTTCTGTAGAGACCAAAATTATAAATACAGTCCTTGTATTTGTCAAGCTATACTTAATTTTATGTTGGGTATATAAGTTCAGACGGGTAAAGAATAGACCTCGTAAAGCAGGATCAACCAGCTGACTGAACCTCGCATCATCCCTAATATGTCCATCACCTGCTTTCCACCGCTGGATTACAGCCATATACTTCTAAAACAGTTTAAATCGACTAGTTTCATCTACTTGATGTTGAGCTAAACAACCATTTTCTGTAAAAATGTGTAAAAACAAATGTTGATTGTTTAGGCAGCTGTTTCCATCAGATTTGAAAAAGGCTCAGACATCTTTTTGACACTTATTTTTCAGACTTTTCTTCTTCTTAAGCCGCAGATCAATACCTGATCAGGCAGATGATTTGCTGTGTGGACTCTTAAAAAGCTGCAGTGTTATTTCAACGTCTGTGCGTGATTAGCATCTCCCTGAATTCATTCTGATTAAATCTAAATGACTGGAGGTGTGTGTGTGTGTGTCAGATGCTTACAGGTTGACCTCAGCTCTCAGAGCTGGCGTGTAATTAAAACTGCATGACATGTGAATTCTCTGGGGGCCTGGCCACCCGGATCAATAGACCTTTCATGAGGAATTCTATTACCAGCGCCACTTAACGCCTAATATTTCATCTCTTTTGTCCAGCCATATAATAAGTCATTCCAAACACATTTTCTGCAAGCTCGCACTCCAAACAATCAATTCTATAGTGTAAATAATTAGAATAAGAGCAGGAAGAGACCTTGCTCCGGCACATAAACAGAGGATAGGATTTTCTCATCAAACGGCGTTGTGTTCGGGCTGTACGAGTGCCGCTTTACGTTCACCAGGCCGATCCAGGAACCACACTGAGACGGATGGATCTCCACTTCCACGACTGATCATTAAAACAACCAACTTGAAACAACACCGGGTAAAACTAAGGAGGGGAAGGTGCCACGTGGGCTCTGAAGGCAACACATGTAAAAGATATTCAGAAAAGACAAATATATTTATGGAAAACGCATACAGGACCAAAATAAAGTAAACAACACATGCATGTGTCGCTATTTCACCCCCCCTCCAAATCATAAATAATAATGAGCAACAGCGGAGCGTGCCGCACTGTTAAGATGATGCATCTGTGCTACCTGTGTTATTCATGCGAAGTCTGAGGGGAGAAAATAACACATCGGAGGGAGTGTGAAAGAAGAGTCATGCATCTATGTGGTTCGTTGTCTTCACGTGTGTGCGTGACAACTAACTGCAGTTCCATTGTATGCGGTAGGGAGCACTGCTCGCGGCAGCAGGATCCGAGCCCCTGCATTTGTGTGTGTCCAGCAGGCTAAGTGTATTCATGTGTGTGTTCACCTGCAGCCACTAGGTGCTGCCAGAGACCTACTCTCCGTCTGGATGGGAACACATAGTGGATGATGTAACACGGATGCATGGGTTTAAGGAAAGGCAGATGCACATCAAGCAGTGTTTGTGCTTCAAAATGAAATTCTGGTTCATTCATTTTTAAGAATGATGATAAAATGGAACCAAAAAGAAAATTCTTGCTTCCATTCAGCAGAAAATGGGGTTAATGGAGCCAGAATAAGTAATATACGACTGAAAGTTCAAACTGTTCCACCAGCACTTTCACAATTTCGGTCCAAACTGCTCAAAGATGATTTAACCCAACAACAGAAAACAAGTCCTTATTGAGCCATGTGATACATATACGCCACTTTGCACCACATTTCTGCTGCGATGCTCTCTGACAAATACAGAGAAGCTCAAGTTTTGACCGTTGTTTATGTATCAAGGGAGATAGAGGATAAAACATGAAAAGCTTCGCATCTTCTGTCCTCTGGGTGTCAGTTCGATCTCTTAACTTCCACTTGATTTATTTAACTGTGTAACAGAGACAAATCCGCATGTTAACGCCTACATTTATTTACAATTCTCCATTTTCTATCCCCACTTCGGGGCTGGAGGCTGTCCCAGTAGTTACAGGCCAGAGGCAGGGTACACACTGGACATGTTGCTGGTCCATCCCAGCATCTACTAAAAAATAATATATCATTTTTACTTTATTAATTCCAATTAGAAACATTAGCTCTGCATTTGACTCATCACTAGATGGACTAGACAGCAGAAGGCTGCCATGTTTCGGCGCCCGTGGAGCAGTTAGGAGGGATTAGAGGCCTTGCTCAAGAGCTCAGTGGCCCACCGGGGAAGCAAACCCAGGTTCTCCAGATCCAAACACACCTCTGCAACCACTAGGCCACCACTCAATACACAATAAATCCAGTTCAAAATGAGAGTTAAATTAAATTTTAAATAAATAAATAACAATTAATAATTAAAAAGAATTATAAGAAAATACAAAAATAAATATCTACATTAAATGAAATAAATTAAAAAAGAAATAAAATAAAATAAAAAAAAGAGTTTAACATCATAACAAAAGCACATGACCTGAATGTGCTGGATAATAGAGAGATTAGCGATTTCTGTACGTAACACAAAAAAAGAAGAAGAAAACACGACACAAATGGAGGTAAAATAGAAGCGTATTGATAAAAAAACAATGATGCTCAGAGACATTGATCAGTTGTGATTGTACAAATACAAACAAACATAAAAGTGATCATCTTGATGATAAAGTGGTCAAATATTCTACTATTTATTTCCTTCATCCTTTCTCAAGCCCAGAAACAAGGTTTATTACAAAATAAACATAATCTGAGCCTGATATTAAAGACAACACACATAACCGGAACATTTTTATTTAACTTCTACTGACTGTTACTAAGAAAAAAGGTTAAATAACAGCTGCTTTTAGAGTTTTAAGGATAAAAAAAACAAACAACCTAATAATTAAGCATTACAAACACATTTTAAATAATAATTGTTTTACAGAATATCTCCAAACATCGACAAGTTATTTGCCAACTCAAACTCTGAAAATGGCATTTCCCAGTTCAGGCTTTGACTGCTAATGCGTTCAATAATCAGCGTCTAACAGCGAGAGAATTCCCTTCACAGTCCAAAATGAATGAACCCTGCTGCTACGTGTCAAACATCAAATGCTTCAGAGCGCGCTGCTGCTCAGCAGAGCACATGCTTTCTCCTTTGATGTTCTGGTCGGTCATTAATCGAAGTCTTCACGTCTCCTAAACTGTCTCGACTGCTGTTTAAGAAAGACAAGCTACAGCAACATCCAACAGAGTTAAAATAGCATCTCTGGGACTGAAAGTTTGAGCTTGTGATCTTACGTTTCTATTAGGGATGTGCATGACTAAACGATTAGTAGAAAGCTGAACAAAGTCAACTGTTTAAGGTTTGGATGACAGGTAATGTCAATGCACTGAAACAAAAAACAGTGTAGCCCCTTTCAGGTCGAGCTAGAGAGGGGAGAGAGAAAGAGCACTGGTTTGACCAGTGTTGCCAGTATTTAGTTTTCAGACCCTTCTAGCGACTTTTTCTGCTGTTCTGGAGAATTTTGGAAACAGACGTAAAAGCATGTACTCTTTACTTCTTCTCAATAGGCATCAGGTGCTGCTGCAGGCCCCTCCCTCTTCCAGAAGCACTGAGAAGAGGCTCGGTCCTCATGCAGCATCCATCACTCACAACGTTTTAGACAGCCAATGACAACTTTGGGTGTGATGCACAGGCAGATCTGAGTCTTAGCACGGTTGAAGCACAGAAGGTTAGCTGTGAGAAACTTCCTGTGTAGCGGTGAATGTTTAGCTACCAGCTGCAGGAATAAGCACCACACAGCTCTTCTAGTTGCAGCAGAGTCTTGCGTCTACAACACTATTGCTGGGGTAAGTGAAGGGAGCAATTCCTAAAACTAGCTGCTGAGTAAAGTGCAGAGAGCTCAGCCTGAAGCTAGCTGCTGGATAAAGTGAAGGGAGCAAATCCCAAAGCTAGCTGCTGTGTAAAGTGAA
>JBAMHW010000003.1:32924085-32938778 GCA_037177495.1 Rhadinocentrus ornatus
GGAGCCTATCCCAGCAGTGTTTCAGGTGAAGGCAGGGTACACCCTGGACAGGTCACCAGTCCATCGCAGGGCCATCTTTAACACATATAAACTAAAATCATCACTCAAACCGCTCTTCTGTTAAATTAGTCTGAAAATAAGCCAGTTATTACTGGCAACACTGAAGGCAACGGATTCTAGTACAGAATTGCTGCATCTGGTCCAGTTTTAGTGAGAGAAGGGTTCAGTTCAAAGAGGCAAAAGCTTAGACATCCCTAATCATTTCTGAGTAAGTCTTTTAGCCTGGTCCAAACTCAGAGATTTACTTCTATGCTTGCCCAGCGCATGCGAGCCCTGAGGAAGCTCATTGTCGGATGTCAATATTATAAATATAGAAGTATTTCATTTCTTTTTAATGCAAATCAACCATCATTGTTAAGTCCAAAGCAAAGTCTCAAGGCATCTATGTAGTAATTAGTGTTTCCAGGACTGATACCACTGAGCTGGTAGGAATCTGCTCTACGTGTACGAGTGTGTGTGTTTTAACTGTGGCTTTCCTGAAGCACAACCAGATATTTTCAGTATTGACACCTTTAGATGAAAAAGGTGAACTTCTAGTTAGAGAGAAAAAATAAAAATATAACAATAAAAAATTTTATATAGTAAACCATCACTGACTGTTGAAACTTTACATTCCACCTCAAGCAACGTGGATTCTGTGTCTCTTTTCTCTTCCTCCAGACTCCGGGACTTTGATTTCCAAAGGACATGCAACATTTCCTTTCATCAGAGAACATAACTTTGGACCACTCAGCGGCAGTTCAGTCCTTCTTGTCTTTAGCCCAGGCGAGACGCTGTCTCTTGTTCCAGAGTGGCTTGACACAAGGAATGCGACAGCTGCAACCCAGGTCTTGCGTGCGTCTGTGTGTGGTGGCTCCTGAAGCACTGACTCCAGCTGCAGCTGTGACTGTGGAGGCCATTGGAGTCCAGCGAAGTGGAGCTGGAGATGATTAGATTATCAGTACATATGCATGTGTCAATGTATGCATTGGATGGCAGACAGGCCTTAGAAACAATCAAATATATTAATTTATATATTTATATTTGATTATGTTTTATCTTTATATATTATTATTATTATATATAGTCATCATGGTCCTTCCATGTCAATTTTTTAAATAAGCACAATTTGGAGATGTCCCATAATTTTATTCTACTTGAAAGCTTTATTGTCGTAGCATTTAAGTGTATTTTATTCTATTGAGCTTTGTGACATGGTGCATTATCCTGCTGGAAGTAGCATCAGAAGATTCTACACTGTGGTCATAAAGGGATGGACATGGTCAGCAGCAATACTCAGGTAGGCTTGGCTGGTTAAACCAGGCCACGTTGGTACTAAGGAAACCAAAGTGGGCCAAGAAAATCTCCCCCCCACCATTACACCAGCAGCAGCCTGAAGCGATGATCCAAGGGAGGATGGATCCATGTTGTTATGATGTTTCCAGCAGATTCTGAGCCTAGCATCTGAATGTGGAGCTGAAATGGAGACTCATCAGACCAGCAACATTTCTCCATCTTCTATTGTCCAGTGTTGGCGAGTCTGTGTGAATTGTAGCCTCAGTTTCCGGAACTTAGCTGACAGGAGGAACCCGTTTTTTTTGCTGCAGAAGCCACTCAAACCCGAGGGACGGTTGTGTGTGAAAATCCCAGTAAATCAGCAAGTTCTAGAACAGACCAGCGTGTCTAACACCAACAACCCTGCCACATTCAGAGTATCCTAAATCCTCTTTTACCCTCATTCTGATGGTTTGAACTCCAGCAAGTCGTCTTAACAAAGTCTAAATGAGTCGCATGTGACTGGCAGATTAGCTATTTGTGTTAACAAGTAATTGAACATGTGTACCTAATAAACTGACCGGTAAGTGTATATTCTATATTCTTCCAGGTGATATCCAGCTACGTCCTGGCTTATGACCCGAGGAGTTAGAAGAATTATGCCTAAATAGAACCAACTGTCTTCCTAAACTTAAGTAGATGCATCCAAACTCTCAGCCTCACCACCTGCAAAAGACTCAAAACTTCAGAGCTCAGAACTCCATGTAAGCTTCTTCTACATTAGCTAAAAGACCAGTGAGCAAACTGTATTATTGTTTAATGCACTTATCATCCAGCAAGGCCAGCACATGACATGAGCAGTGCATTAACAATAGGATGAATATATCTAATATGACAGTGATGTCAGATCACTCCTCATGTAACATGAGAAACTGAGTCACAGCTGCACAGGGTACCACTTTATGGCATCACAGCGATGGCTCATACAGGAGACTATGCAGGACATTTTCAGTGGGTGACAGTTTGCATTTTCAACCACAGCTTAGTGTCACACCCACACTCTCTCCCACTATTACATGGTGCCCCACTGGGGGGCAGCAGAGATTTAAACGCTATTTTGCAGCCTATTTACAAGGACTCCATTCTCTCCATATCTACAGCTCATTTTTCAGCTCTGTCTCTATAGGGAAGAACCATATTTCATCCATTCATGCATCTCCTATTGACACCCATATACATTACGGTTACATAAGACATGATTTATGTCGCCTTGTACAAATATAAAAGCGGTTTTTAGAAATATGGATGTAAGAAGGACCAAGGCGCTTTGCAGTGAGCTTGTTTTATTTGGTCTTTGGTTCAACATGACGTTCCTCTCTTAAGCACGCTGTTCATTGTGTTCACACTGTCCTTTTGTTACAAAAAAGTTCAACCTAAAGCGCATTATTCTCCCTGTAGGAATTTAAAGCTGCAAAGAGACAGAAATTTCATAAACAAAATGGTGCTCCACTTCTGGCTGCTTCAAGAAGATATCACAGATCGGGACTAAAGCAACAAAAACTGCTTCATCATCATTTTAAGATACACTTTGGTGTGCCCAGAGTTGAGATTTCCATTGAAAACACTCAGAGATGATGATGACACAAGGGCAGAGAAGGCAAAAATATATGCATCACTCTTTCCTGGATTACAACACAAATTTTCAAAAACAGTTAAATGCATTTTCTAAGCATACTGTCTGGTTGTGTTCATGAATACTGCAAGAATACAAAGAAAATATATCATTTACAACAGGGTAGCAGGTTATATTGGGTTAAAATCTTTCAATAATGAGCTGCACAAAAGAATGGGAGCCACATTTAGGGTCAGTTTTCTTGGTTTGATACCTTCCGCCAATCAAAAGTCTTACACTTCTCTGCTCCATTCAGGCTTTCAGCATCTCTGATATCCAGCTTAACCGTATGAAATAGCACTGCATGCTTCAATCCACCTAAAACCTCCAGCATCACACTCAGAAGCATTTTACCTCCTGTTAAAGAAGAACAGTCTCTTTCCTTTTAGGCACTCAGTTCAGGTGAGCTAAGTTGGCAGCAGGGTAGAATTCTTTCATCAGAGCTCGGCTTAAAGGCAGCCGGTATAATGTGCCAGCGCGTTCTTTTTAAGGGATCTTTGTGTGTTCTTTCAGAGTTACAGCAAGAACTGGTGCCTTCTACCTGGATGCAGGTAAAATTATTCAAAATTTGGAAAATAGCACATTGCTGCTGGCATTCCAATACCCTGCCAAAGCGCCGTCTGCATCAGAAAAAAAGGCCTTGACAGGAGAAACTGGCTTTTCTGCCTTCTTTTATATGCCCCACTAACTGCATTTAGGACAAGAAAGAAATGTAACCCAGACAATTTGACATGCTCACATCAACCGATCCGCTTTTCGTGAGGCGTTTCTTGGATGCACATATGACTAAATAGTCTAAAAAAAAGGCTGTTATGGGGACATGCATGTCTCATAATTATACATCAGAGGTCACCTGTATTAACTGAAACGCAAAGATGGGATTGGAAAGCAGAAAAACTGCATGTTAAAGAAGGTCTTCATTCCCACTTCTGTAGAGCCGATGCTGCAAATAGCAAACAAGCATGATGTACTTTTCTCCTCCAAAGTCTAACCCAGGGGACAATAAATGCATTGTACTCCTCCTCATTCTGCAACGCTGCTCCTCATGAGTTGTGTGCATGTTGCTGAATTATCACAAAAATACACATTTTCATACCCCCGTTGAATGCGGCTAATCTCTCCGCAGGAAAGAAAAGCAAAAGAATCTTGTTTCTTTTGTTACCAGAAAGCAGATAGTAGGAAAAAAGCATGGCTGGAGATGGGTGTATGTCTCTTTGTGGCCTATTAAGGGCTATTGCTCCGTCTTATCTACTGGAGACAGCCCGCACCATCATCACCTGTTCTAGAAAGTCTTGTTTATTTGTTAATAATCTGCTGGGGGCCCAATGCTCAGCCCAGAAGCCCAGGTTAACATGCTCGGCTTCCAAATTCAAGATGGGCTTGTGGGCTCTAATCTTGGTGTGACTGGACTGAGGATGGTGAGGTCTGAAGTGAAGCTGAAAATCTTTTATTTTAGGTAAATCGGGAAGCCAGAAACAAGGCACTACATCAGCAAGAGCCAATGTTAAACTTGGAATTAGTGAAAACATTTTCCCCTCATATAATGCAAATATGTAATCAAACTGTCACTGCAGAACACTGATACATATTTACATTTAAATGATAAAAAAAGCAAAGTAATAATTTGTCTAATGTTTACACAAACAAGCAATATCCTGCTGAGATGAAAAAGGCAAACAGCTCAGTCACAACGCCGCTTTCCAACTTTACACAAAGCCAAAAGTTTTACAAAATCATTTTATTCCTTAAAATTGCTCCTGCTCAGTAATTCTGCTTCATGTCGGCGGCGTGGCGAGG
Source organism: Rhadinocentrus ornatus (assembly GCA_037177495.1). Taxonomy (NCBI): domain Eukaryota; kingdom Metazoa; phylum Chordata; class Actinopteri; order Atheriniformes; family Melanotaeniidae; genus Rhadinocentrus; species Rhadinocentrus ornatus. The sequence continues at coordinate 32,928,869 of JBAMHW010000003.1, forward strand.
CGGTGTGAAGAAGATGAGGAGCAAGATGTTTGCTTTGCCAAACGAGAAGTGGGGAACATCAAATAAGCAACGCACACCATGTAATAAAGATGTAGATGTTGCGATCTTTTCTGGAAAGTTTAACACTAAGCATCAATTCTGCCAATGCAAGAATCGATTGTCACTGGAGAGGATACAGAAGAAGAAAGAAAACGATATACAGACAGCCGGAGGAAAAAATGGGTCTTGAAATCAAAGAGTGAGGTGAAGTGAAACAGATGGAAGAAGAGAGATGAAGAAGAAAAGGAACAGAAAGAAGAGATGGGAAGTGATGCAGGCCCCAGCTTCTATTGAAGGCTCGGATTGGCTCTGGCAAGGAGGGATAAGAGGGAAATAATTATCTGGCCTGCTGAAGCATGACAGCCCCTTCATGTGACTGCAGAGAGACAGGTTGAGCATTATGTCAAAGATTGGCCATGTCACTGGCAGAGAGCACATTTGACAGACAGCAGAGTCTGAAGCTTCACTTGACGATAAAACAACCAAAAACTCAAACGTAACAGGCAGCTGGATACCTGTCTGACTGACGCACATTGGACACCGGGTTTCTGGTGGAGGACGCAGCGGTAATCACTAAAGTCAGTCTACCATTCACACAAACAGACAAGCGACAAATTAAAGGAGAAAAACCACATCAGCCATTTCCACACACGTGCTGGAGTCCTGGAAGTTTTGTCGACACGCCCGAAGGAGCTGCGTGCGAGAATGCCAATATCCAAATGGGTCGAAGTGGACACCTTACGGACTTTACCCTGCCAGCTTCCTAATGCCACTTCCAATTGAGCAGAGCAGGCAGGGAATTAGGGAGAAACCGGGTGAGCTAAAGATGTTTCAATAACGCAACAAGTAAGAAACCGGAGCAATACAAGCCTCCAACGAGGAAGATGAAGGCTCATTTAATGCAAAGGCAGACATTCCTGGAGAGACGTTGAGTTTACGTACATTAGTAGATTTTATGGTGATTAACTATGCATATTTTTTTCATTATTTCCTTTTTCCTGCACGCTCTATCCCAGAGACCAGCTCTCAGCCAAACACAAACACTTCCAGTGTTGCACAAGAGAAAATGTTGGTTTAGGAAGGAGCTGAGCCACCATATGCCAACAAAACTATGTCACAGTGCATTAAGCTCTGATCCTACGAGACACTTCGGGACCCGTTAGACCAGCGTCCTGCAGGTTTTAGATGTTTTCCTGCTGGAACACACTAGACACTAAAACTGTTTTTGTCATCTCCAAAACATTGCAAAAATTCCAGTGAGTTTTACTCCTTACATTTAAAGCTGTTAATAATCTCACTCCATCTTATATCAAAGACCTCATTGTTTCATATTGTCTTATGAGAAGACTCCATTCTCAAGCAGCAGGCCAACTTGTGGTTCTTCGGGTCTCTGGGACCAGACAGGGGTCAGAGCTTTCAGCCACCAGGCTCCTCTCCTGTGGAAGCAGCTCCCAGTAAGTGTTCAGGATTCAGACTCCATCTCTACCTTTAAGATTAAACTTAAAGCCTTCCTTTTTTAAAAAGTTTATAGTTCAGTTTGGGTTGTTATTTGTTATCCCAACGTGTTGCGATCAGTTTGTCTTATTCTTTCTACCTTTCCGATTTGAAAACATTTAAATTAATTGTATTGTTTTACTTTCCTGACCTGAACATTTTTTTTTCATGTGAAGCACTTTGAGTGGCAGTTGTGCATTAAAGGTGCTATATAAATAAGGTCCAGTTCTGCACAAGCCCCTTAATGACCCAGTGATTTGAGTCAGGTGTGTTGCAGCAGAAAAACTTCTAAAATCTGCATAGTGTTGTGCAAGTTTATGGTTCTCATGAACTAGTTCAAAGTTCATTTCAGTAGTCTTAAGTGAGAATGAAGACTAAAACTGAGGAACCTCTAAGTAGCCTGCTGGGAAGTCATTCCCCTGAAGGCTGCAGGCAGCGTGATTTAGGTCCTTTGGGCCTGTTGGCAGCCTAGTGGCCTTTTTTAATGTCAAAGACTTGCAGATATCCTCTGAAACTGGACGCATGCGTCAACTCTTAGAAGTGGATGAGGCATGTTCAAACTTGCTTTTTAACTGCATAGAAATGTTCACTTTTCAGAATCTTCAGCAGACAGTTTTTAGGATTTTTAAGATTTTTTAAGATTCCTGCAAGTACTTCCAAGCACACGACGCATGTGATGCGCACGCTGTGTCATCTCCACTTGCCATTTAAGAGCAGGACTGCACCAGCGTCCATGGTTTGCTTTGCTAGCGTGCACAATGATTTATCTGACACTTTTATCCAAAGCGACTTACAATGGTTAGGCAGTAGCGTTAAGGATCTTGCCTAAGGACCTATTAATGTTCGTCCCCTGGAGGGGACCCAGGTTTGAACCCTGGTCTCCAGGATGGGAAACTGATGCTCTACCAATTGAGCTAAACAGCCGGATAACAGTGTGAAGTCGGTGTAGCGCTGGAGAAAATGAAGGCAGTGACTGTTACACTAGGTCACATAATCCGAACGAGTTCACGTTCTTTATTTACAAATACGCTGCGTTCAGTTCAACGTTCACAGAAACACAAACGTATTCAATGCACTGAATCTGCAGGACACCGGCCCAAGAGGTTCGGCCTGGGTGATCTGCTGATTGGGAAGCTAAAGCACGTGATTCACATCATTATCACGTTCAAACCATTTAATGACACATCTGCCAGATGGATAGATGAAGCCAGATCATAAAAAGTAAAACATATTTGTAGAGATTTGGAATGATGCTAAAGGAAGGCCACCCCCAGCATGAAGGCCACCAGACACTCTCAGCATCCACATGGGTTCGGTTTTTCCATCTATACATGTGATCCAACTGTTTTTGTGCTGATGGATTTTTAAAGCCCATTGATTTCATGTTTTATAAATGAATATGATTTATAAACCAGTAAATTGCAGTTCTGCAGACATCCACAGAATGAAAACAGTCTGCACTCATACTGTTAACCTTGGTTAGGCTTTACAAAGCACCTACAATGCATTTCCAAGCTCTCCTACTTATTTATTTATTTTTTATTATTATTCATGGTAGGGGACCAGTTGGAGAACACTTCACCAGATCGAGGGGCTGGGGATCGATCGACGGACTTCTCAGTTGCTGGATGAGCCTCAGTCACATGTGGAATTTCTTTTTCACACAACAAATCATGCTGATACCAACTACAGAGTCCTTAGCAGCTCTGTTTTACAGCCCGATCTCTGCTATGCATCATTGTTGCTGGCATCTATCCACATGCTCGAGTCTTCTCACATCTGCCCGCCTTCGAGTGCTCATAAAGCACTCATCCACATCTGATTCCCAAGTCGAGGCAAGCGTGGCTGTTTCTTCCAGAACAAAGAGGTTTGTAGGGAGGAGAAGAACAGAGGACTGAGAAAGGGTGCGGTTTGCCAGAAACCACGTGATCAGGGAAAGCATCCTGGAGGTGGCCTTTACTTTTAAATGTCTAGTGAGTGAGACAGGCTGTGACATTTTCCTCATGGCAGTGTTTAACCAACTGTTTTAACCTCATCCTCTGTTACAGAAATAAAGCAGTATGTTTTCTAAGGTTCTGTAGAAGTCCAGTGGCGCTGACACATTGCAGGTGGGTGAGGTGGGGTCTTAGTTACTAAACAAACCTCAAGATAAAAGAATAAAAAATGAATACACATTACATTTTCCAGGCCACCAATGGTTATGATTTGGGCATAATAACTGGTTTGGAGCAAATAAGATCAGATCTTCTCCAGTCTGGGCCAGTTGGTTGACAGTTGGGAGATAAAATCATAGGACATGTGGTGTTTAATGTTTGTCACGATTTGCCTTCTGATTGGGTCACTGCCATTCATTCCCGTTAAAACCATCGTACGCATGTCTGACAGGTGTGAGAGGCACAAATAATACTAAATAAACAAAAACTCTCTAATATGGCAACCACAGCAGAGCAACATGTTGGGATTCATTTCTTCTTTTCAAAGCTATTCTCATGATTTTCTCTGAAACTGCAAAGCAAATAAGATTTCTGATGGATTTATTTTTTCCTACTGTATACAACATTTTCTGTTTATTTAAATATCTAGAGGTTATTGCATGTCAGTGTTTACTCCTGTATTTGCTGTCATTTGAGAGACTGCACTAAAATGCGGATGTTTTCTAGAGATGCTCTGGAAATGTCTGTAGAATTTGCTCTGGACCTCTTAAAGAGGAGACTCTCCACTCAGCCCACAAGTTGAAAATATGATATCAAATATATTTAAACATATACAGCGAGTGTTTGCACGAAGGTAGGAGATGCTGTCCACAATCTTTTCTACTAAGCTTCATGCTGCTTTCCACTTGCTTCTCACTTGTGGACATAGATAGAGAACTTTTGCATGATACATTCTTAACAGACAACTCCTGCATCAATCATTTTTATTTCCAGCTATAAGGGCAGGTGTCCAAAATCTCCAACCTGGAAGAAAATATGCGACCAACAACTGCAGAAAAAAACGTCTGCACATGCTCCTGAAAAACTTTAGTATTCTTCCGCAAAAATGGTCAAAATGAAAGAATTTTTTTACGACTCCCAGTGGTTTGCAGCTTTCAGATTAACATGTATCACTTGGGAATAATCAGGCAATTTTTAAGACAAGTAAAGTAAAATTTATTTTTCAGTTCCTAAAGAACTATTGTAAATTCGCCTTTTGGAGGCTGTAAAAATTAAAATGGAGTTCGACATTTGCTGCTTAACTTATAATTTCAGTGGTTTTGAGCTCTGTTTCACCTCTAGGTTGATGCCCATCTTCATCCATCATATGAAGGCAGATAGTCCTCTGATAGCTGGGCATGAAGGAATCCTTTGTCCTTCATCTAAACCATTAGAAATCTGATATATATTTATTTATATTTATATATATTTATAAATAAATAAATTAATTAATTAATTAATAAAATTTTTTTACTTTATTAATCCCAACTGAGAAATATGGCTCTGTATTTTAAAAATATAGTAACTACAAAGCAGTGGGCTGCTGATTTTAAACTGAACCTACTTAATGCGAATAATTTACCACCGTCTTTATCAGAGGTGACGCTACATCAAGAGTTACTCAAGCAGAGGACACGACAAACAATGAAGAAAATCGGCTCATCTGATGGTTGCTACTTCTGTTTCCATCACATCAAAGTAAAACCTGGAGCTGCATCAGATCCTGATGGACTTTGGTTGATCACATTTCTGTCACAGTTCTTCCACATCTGACTGAGAGTAATTTCTCTGGGCTATCATCCTACACGCGCAAATGATTTGGTTGCATTTACCCACCATGCCCTGCGTTGTACCCGCCATTCCCTTTGGGTTGTAGTCCACTTCCTGTACTTGGTTCATTTGAAGCAGACAGAGACTGAGTTCTTCTGCACGGTTACAGCTCTCCAATCACACCAGACTTCCCCCCCAAAAAAACGATTCCAGTTAGAAGGGCTGGTGTGAATGTGCCCTATGAATCTTTTTCATTTCAAGTCAAATCAAACTTTATTTATATAGCAGTTTTCAGACGAAAGCAATTCAAAGTACGTCTCCAAATCTGCATCCAGATGTTTGTTGTGCAGGATATCTGTTTACATAAAATTCTGTTAACTCAGATTCAACATTAATGCGCGACTCCTCCCACTTTATCAGAGATGACATAGAAAGGAGTTCAAACGAACCTTGGCTGCTATCATTTACAGTTTGAATCCACAAGCAGGATTCGATGCCAGACAAAGTGTTTGTGGAAATGCGTTTGGTGAAGTTGTAACTCTCACCCTTACTGCTGCGCTACAGTCTAAGTTCCAACCTCTTATAGTGGTGGTTTGGTAAAACAGAGTGGACAATGTTAGGAAGTTAAACGGCTAAAACAAACATATTTCTTTAGCATCAGTGTGAGTACTGTCTGGGTGTATTTGTCTTTTTAGGGGCTTCCTAAATACCTGGAAGGCACCTCTGAAGGTCGGCTTTACAAACTCTGTTTTGCCACGCTGCACAGAAGTCATACCGCACACAGTCTTGGTTTAGAAGTGCAGGATTACTTTGTTGTTGAAGGGCATCTAGAACCTGTTAACATCCCTGGATATGGTTGGTTACTGATGCAGGTACCGAGCAAACAATGGAGAGGGATGGGAGTCTCACTGAGGGATTACAACAGTAGCCTGGCCCCTGTTTTATAAAGAAATTAAATCTGCTAAACAGAACATACATACACTGTATGCAATGTAATGTTGCTCAGCTGTCCCGGCAGACAAGGCCTTAAAGCAGAACCATGGCGTGGATTATTATTTTTGTTAATCTCAATCTGGAGGTTTAGGATTAAATTAGATCAGGGATTATGGCAAAAATCATAATAAGGGTTCTTCTGATTCAAATTGAAAACAGTTAAAATTTTTATGTAATTTGAGATAAATATATCTCTTTATTGAATTTCAGCATCAGTGAGACATGAGCCTGACAGATTTTGGAGACAGAGCATCACTGGCTGAGCTGTGTAACTGTGCAGCTACAGTCATATAAACATATTTTTCTTTGTTGCAAGTCTGCCTCCTTTAAAGCAAACAGATTAAGAGATGACATACATTTTTCCTCTTTCTTTATGACCAAAAAGCTTCCCTTCTTCTCAAAGCTCGAAACTGTTGCTCCTTACTGTCAGCATGCGCTCGCTGTCCCGAGCTTGAAGGCTGAAATGTGTTGCTGCATTTATAACACAGGACGAGCCAAAGCAACATGGCATCACGCATGATTATCGTTTTTGTTAAGCCATCCTGCTTTCATAATCAGGAGAAGTCAAAATTGTAATTGAAACTTGATTGATCACTCAACAGAGACTGTAAAAGCTAATGAGACAAAAAGGGTTTAGAAACTGTGTGAGACGTTCGGTTGCTTCTTGATGAGTTGTGTAAAGAAAAGATAAATTAAAATAGTCTAATCGTGGATATAAAACAATAAACCATGACTAATCGATTCTCCTAACTATCACAACTCCTAACTTTCTCTTGTTTAATCTATTTTTACCTTATATTACATTATGCTCTGCTGAAATCATGATCCTTACATTTCCATACAAACTCTGTCCAGATTAAGGATGAATAAATACATCTAACCAAGTCTCACAATCTTATATTCAGCCAGAAAGTCTCTATGATCTTGTTTTGTGTGGGATAAACTTGGCAAGAGCAGAATGGGTGAAATTATTAATCATGTTTTATTTCTTACTTAGTAACTGAATCGTAAAATTAGTTGTGGACTTATATATTAAAGGTGTCATCACCTGTTCTTTTCAGGTGTCCACTGTCCTCTAAGAGTGTTTAAATATTTTTTTTTTTTAAACTTATTAAACAAAAAAAAACTCAAACAAAGAACTTGTTCTGAGCCTTTGCTCATACCACAACTTTGTCTCTTATGCAAGCTTTTGACTAATGCTAATGAGGTGCGTGCTGATTGGCCGCAGGGAGGCCAGAGTCGGAAGGGGGACCGGCCCAGTGCATGCACAGAGCATCCGACTCTAAAACATCAACAGCTGTGATAGCGAGCGAACCTGACCGAGCAGCAGCTTACGGAAATCAGCCATTTATGTTTGAACCAGACTGTTCAACCAAACTGTTAGCATTAGCGTTAGCATTAGGTGCGTCAACTTAACTCACGGTCGAAATCGTCAAACAGCTTGTTGTTATGGCGACAGATGTAGGCTGAGCAGGTGATTGTAGGTGTGGAAGAGGACCAGGCTTATTCCTGATAACATGATGATAAAATCACAGGAGCAAATTAAAATCACGCGTTGGCGGTTCTACTGTGAACAAAGGGCCCAGACGGAAAAACTCGACTTCAGGGAAGATAACGCGCTGGTCCGAAACCAATACACAAGTGCAATTTCCAGGTGATGACTCCTTTAAAATAAACCTAGCTTCAAATGAGCATAATAGAGCCCCTTTAAGATGTTTCTTACTTGCCGAAAGTCTAGCTATTTTTTTTTATTTCAAGAAATCTTACCAAGTGTATTTATATTACTGCATGGACAATAATTCCACTTGATTATAGTCCAAATTTAGTTAATTTAGGAGTTTTTACTCATTTCAACATAGCTCATTTTTACAGAGTAAAAAAGATAAATAAATCTCTTGAGATTTTCAGCTTTTCTAATTATTCTGTAAATTTTTGGGAGAAGCAGATGACAGAAAAGACAGGAGGGCAGATGCAAGGCAACGGAGTGATGCCATGCAGGCTGCAGAGCGAGGTGGAGAGCACCTCCTCTGTGGTGAGCAGGGGGTTTGTCAGATGTCAGTGAGGGATGTACAACTCATCTCCTGCTGCTCACCTCAGGCTATCGCATTGCCCCAGACCTCCCACTCCCACACACACACTTGCACTCACCAACACACACTTGCATGCCCACACAAACCTATTGATGGTGAATTGGACTCAACAAATGGAGCCAGAGCAGGGCAGGCTCATTATTCATTCCCAGAGGGTGCCGTGTCACTGCTGACAAGTAGACATAAATATTCCACAACCCCTCCACCAAGGGTTAATGGCTGTCCATCAGGCAGTCATGACACATACGGAGCTGTGCAGGCCTAGTGTAGACACACACAGTATGGTCACTTCCGCTGGAATACCAAGGTCAAAAAAAAAAGAACAAACTGGAAAGAAAAGTAGCCGTGGGCAAGAACAAGAACTCTGCTTAGAGATATTTACATGAGCATCGACACCTCCCACCCACACACCTGAGAGACACACATAAATTAGCATTCGAGAGCACCCACACAGCTTTGTGGGTTTACCTTTTGCTAAGTCAGACCAAAGCTTTCCTCAAAAAGTTGAATACAGGTCTGTTCAAGCTGTGTTGTGCTCTACTTTGCTCAGAGCAAGAATTATTTTATTAGACTGGAGAAATGCATAATAGTAGGGGAATGGCATACATAATCACCTCAGAGACTGGCTACAACAAACCAGCAGCTGAATATAAAAGAGCCAACATTTCCCACTTTGTTCCTAATGCTGCACGGCAAATCAAAATTAATTTATTTTAATGTATGCACACAGAAGGTCAATTATCCAAATGATTCCAGTTCAGATTGCACCTGATCTTGGGAGCCAATGAGCCATTGAAAGGGCAGATGGGTGTGCTTTGCAAGGCAAATCATCACCTCAACCCGCTTTTTTGTCACCTCCCTAACATTTTCATGTCCGATTGTGCGAGCCATCCGCTCACCTCTGAAGTGCATTCATCAGTAGGTAAACAGTATTTAACCTGTGCAGAAAGAGCAAAGCTGCAGACAAGGATAAGAAAACAACAAAGTGAGGCTACATGAGCTAAATTAAGAGTTGAACAGGTAAGAACCATTTCTTTGGGGTTTTATTATTCAAAGCAACAATGACAGAATAAAAAGTAATCCTTGTGATAGTGCGCTAATTGCTCTTTGACAAGCTAATGGGGAAGGGTAATACTGTTTACAGCCCCAGTTGTGGATCTTACTTGCCCCCTCAGTATAAGTGACACTGTTCCAGTTTTCAACCAAATGCCTCCTTTTCAGTCCTAGTAGAAGAGAAGATACAGCTCCTCTGGGGCTCCTTGAAGCTGTAAGGAAATGCAGTGGCAGACGATTCAGCTAGGAGGACATGATTATTGTATAATGTCAGGTTTCACTGCATGTGAAGCAGAAATTGAAAGATATTACATACTGTACTTTGTGCTTAGCAAAAAAGGGGTGAAATGCTTAGACTAGAGATTGTAGATGCACCAGAAAAAAAAAAAAAAAAAAAAAAAAAAACCAAACCTCGGTTTTTCTCCCTTTCCCAAAAAAAAGAAGAGGGCCCACTAAAAAAAAACCCCCCCCCTCCAAACCCCCCCCCAACAAACCAAA
>JBAMHW010000003.1:32938878-32950774 GCA_037177495.1 Rhadinocentrus ornatus
GGATTACCTCCTGTATTTTGTGGTGAGAAAAAAAGGGGGAAAAGGTTTGGGCTAGGGGTTGGAGAGGCACCAAAAAAAAAAAAAAAAAAAAAAAAAAAAGCAAACTGCTGGTGTTATCAATGTTACGAACAAAAGGAGAGGGGCTAATGAAAGACAAGCCTCTACATTCAGACCTCCCCTCGACAAACCCACGGATTTGTTTGTTATTCTCATCAGAGACCAATTCATGGCAGTTATTGAATGTGATGGCCGCGTCTCGATGCCACTTAGCTTTGGCTAAATGAGTCATTTAGAAATTGATAGAACAGACACAATGTGCTCTCCAGTCCAGCTTCCTCTACTGCCCCTGCAGCCCCCCTGTGGGTCTTACCAGGTCTGGGAAAGCGGGTGCTAAATTGGCAGAAACCCCTAAACCTGGTCAAAACAGATGGGCACAATCAGGGTTTAATTTTCAAAAAGCCAAGCATGGATACATACACTGATTGGTCATGTAATTCCCCCCTCTACCCCCTTCTTTTTCTACAGAGAAAACCTACATGGAACTTTCTCAGGTGCTTAAGTCTCATCAGAACTAGGAGTGGGCTGCTCCCATATGCTAATAAAAGGTTGTTTAACTTATACTGTCTTAGAGGAAAGGTGGGCGACCAATGGCTCTATGGCTGACATTTTGCCCTGCTGACTTTTGATGGAGCTCAGGAAACCAGAGCAGCATATCAATTAGCCATTAAGGGTTTGCTCAGGTATTAAAGGGATGAGAAAAACCAATAAAAGTCTCTGGAGAGAAGGAAGAGGCCGACTAGTTACCAGATCGATGGAGGTCTCGTCTAAGGGTCTCGCTCCGCCTTAGGAAGGCCATATAATAATGTGATCTTTGAACTTCAAGCACAAGCTCATACCATTAACCTAATGAAGCCGTCAGACCTTTTACTTGATTTCTCTTCTGGACATATGAGCGATGGATTTAATTAGCCTAGTAACAACAGATTTCACATTACCTGGTGCACAGCCACTAGGGGAAAAAAAACGGGATTTGTGACCCACTTGTTGATAAAGGATGCAAAAGGCAAGATATTTGAGGACAACATTTTTACAAAAAGTGTTACAGACATGTGAAACAACTAATTGTAAATGTAGGAGCCTAAATGTAATTCGTTGGTTAATTAATAATTTAAGTTATTAAGACAATGATTTTATGCCTGTTTTAACTATATTTTAAATATGTGTTACTTAATTTAATCTAAGAATAAGAACATTTTAAAATGATTCATTTAATTTCATGTAAGGATGTTTTAGTTACTTCAGAGAGGACACTGTGACTTTAAATATTAGATTTCTGGCATGTAAGGACCGGGGTGAGACAATGGAAAAGAGCCGCACAGTTTTTCTCTCTGCATTTCATTTTATTTTTCATACTTTGGAGAACTACTATACCAGCTATTGTCCAAGTTTTCAGAGATCCTGGAGATTACGAGGGATTAAAAAGTCAAAGTAAGGCTTAATTGTTAAGGAAATGATAGTAATCTTCTGAAAATTGCTCCAATATTTACCATTATCCTTAAAAATAAGTCCTTTCCATCACAGTCTCTTTATAGTTCACATGAAATGCAATAAAAACATAAAATCCATGTTTATGCCTCTTCTACTCGAGTCACATCAGCCACTCAATAAAGTAAGATGTGACAGTAACCTTACTCTGAGCATCAACATTTTCCACTGTCTGTTAAAGACACTGTTTTTTCTGGGGAACAGGTATCAGCAGGAAGTACAAACTCATCAAGAATTTATTTCCTTTGAACATCATCATATGAGCCATAAGAAATGTCCATAAGCTGAAATGGCTCAAAGGAACATTTATTATTACTATCCCTATGGACAGATTTCAAAAGTTGCAGACAAGCTAAATTACAAAGAATATAAAGAATATAAAGAATATATGTTAATATTCATTAATAATTATCGGTTATGTGAACATGAAGAAGCTCAATTAAATTCTTATTCTCTCAAAACTATATATATATATATATATGTATATATGTTTATATATATGTATATATATATATATACAAGGCATTGTTTCCTCCCAGCAGCGTTAAGCCAAATATTTATTATTTTTAATATCTTCAAGGCGGCTTTATGCTTGCGCGCCGTCTGCGTAACCGCCGTGGCTCTGCGTGTCTCCGCAGAGGCTCGACGCGCACGTCTTGCAGACCTGTCGTGCGCTCCTGCTACGCAGACGGTAGACCAAACTGTGGTTGGTCAGTTTGGGATCACATGTTGCCGAATATCTGGATCTTCTCACTGCATTTGTGTGGTAACCACCGTTTTTAAGAACAATAACCAGTGGTACAAATTGATGAGAAGCTGAATTCTTTCTTCTTTTTCTTTCACAAGCTAATAAAGACACTGAACCATACTGGATGCCATTGTTTTAAAACAGAAAATACCTACCGAACGTAAGTGAACCATCTAAAGAACTCCGACCTGGTAGATTTACCGGCCGATACCACCCCTGCTGCCACCTGCTTCAGATTAGGAGGAGAAACTGCAACACACCACCAAAATGACGCGTTCCACCTACACTCGAGTGCGAGAGCAAACTTACCAGCATCAGCTACACCGTAACCGATCGCATGCAGACGCTGCACGAGCATAAATCCGCCTTTATTCTAAGAGACTCATGTTTGTGTAGGATGGGGGCAGGTTGGTGGTGGTGGGTGGGGGGTAACTGCTTTGTTTGTGCATGTGTGTGGATAACTGTGTGACTGCGTGTGAGAGAGTAACTAATGAGTGTGTGCTTTTAAATTTCTGTTACTTTGGTGTGTGGAGGCTTGTTTTACTTTAATATGCATAAATTGTGTTCACCATGTAAAACACTTTGTGTTGCCTTTGGCAGAAAAAGCGCTTTATAAATTAAATTGATTCGATATTAAAACAAATCATTGTTCGGATTGGTGGATAGTGTGAGTATTAAAGTATGAGAAGACAAAGGAAAAGAATAGGGAAGGCGTTGTCATCCATTAAGTATTTGGAAAATCTTAGGAACACAAGAGGATGTTGATTTTTATTAATCACCAACAATTTTTTTTAACCTCCAGCCACACCAGACGGAAACTAGAAACTCCACAATAAAGCCACCTGGTTGACCTGGTGATACAGAGGAAAAATAAACTTGGATGATGGATTACAATGAATTGGATTAAATCTAAACACATCAAGCTAAATCCTTTCTGCTTCTACTGATGCTTCAACTTTATTATTTTCTCATGAAGAAGACAGACTGAACATCACTGTTTTTTAAACGTGATGGTCAACACATTTTAGGTGATCTGATTGGTTGTCATGTAAGCAGTACTTTCTCTGGACCAGCAACGTTTTGCTGCAACCACAGCACAGTTTTTTGGTCTGATGCCAGTGTTTTAGTAATTCAATCAGATGGAGCTGGTTTCAAGTTAGACTCGGACTGCATCCATTTTGATGGAAAAGGGGCTTTAGTGCTCAATCATTATACATAACAGCAAGAAAAGTCCAAGAAAAAGCATGAAAATCTGCAAATATAATAACAGCAAACATCAAGTTCTTCGACTTACAGCAGTGCCAATTGCAAAATGTGTGTTAAAAGAAAGAAGACAAATCTGAACTAACTTACTACTACAGCGACATGTGCAACTGAACACAACACTGGCAGCAAGTATCCTCAGCGGTCCCTATTAGCTGCGACCATGACGAGCATTTCATGTGTATTGACTCATAAAAGCACACCCACTAGCACTAAAAGAGTCCAGACAGGGCTGGGAAGGCTTTGTCACCCACTTTGGTAAAACTCCATATAATTCTGTTGTTGTTTTTTTCTTTTTCACCCCATTAATTGTGGCACTGCACCTTAAAAATCAGTGTGTTATCCACTCCTGCCTTCAGTGAACCAGCGAATGAGGTGCCACAATCATCTGCCATCTCCACCTCTTCAGATAGTCTTTCAGCTTCTTAAGAACAAACAGGAACACTCCCATTTTACCACTCTATCAACCCACTGTCTCATATACCAGTCAACCAGAGATGGCTCCCCCAGCCTGTTTGTCTTTGTGCATGTGTGGCACAGAGCGAATGGAAGTCTTCTTCTGCAAGATGAGCTCCAGTGATTACAGGCTGAGACAGTTTTCTAATTATTCTGTCAAACATCAATCGTGTGGGCTGATGCAGGCCGTCCTGTGGCCTGATGGACAATGTAATCACTGCAAGGACCCCCACTCCTCCACCCATTTCACTGCTCTATCCAGCCATTCCCTCCCTTTCCCCTCACCCTCTGCACTCTCTTATTTTCCTTCCTTTATTGTTCTTCTCAGCACTACTCTCACTCACTCCTTCTCTACTGATGCTCTGCAACTCATCTTCCTTCTCAGCTAACACCAACCACCCTGGTGTTAGATACAAGTCAAGACTCCAGAACTGTTAAAAATATTCAGCTAAACGCAGGCACGGGGAAAGAAATGGCAAGCTGAGAAGTAAGAGGAGGAGGAGAGACCACGAGGGGACTATTTTCATCTTGTAAGATCACGTTTGAATTTTAAACTTGTGTTCTAATCCATCCTTAAGCTTTTACAAATACCTTGACAGTCTATCAGCCTAAAACTACAAAGTGTGAAAAGACTTGGCAAAGAGTATAAAAATAAATTCTATGGTTCCGTGGAAGAGCAAAGAAAAGCCTTACAGTCAGCTGCTGCAGGAAAATTAATGAATGATTGTTGTAATGAGGAAATATTAAGAGTGTAATCTCTAACAGAGAGTTGTCATTTTAATTACAACTGACAAACTAAATTAAATATATAATAATTATCCAAGGATTTCTTATTATTCTCTACATAAACTATATTTGGTTAAAGCTCGAACATGTAGTCTTTTTATTTTCATATAGAATGTAGGTAATAACTCCCACTCATCTAGCTGACATCTGGTCCAGCCATCCATCCATCCGTCCGTCCCTCCGTCTGTCCATCCTTCCATCCATCCTTCCATCCGTCCATCCATCCATCTATCCGTCCATTCATTGGTTAAACCATCTGTCCGTCCATCCATCCATTCATCCGTCCATCCGTTCATTCATCAGTCAAACCATCTGTCCGTCTATTTGTCTGTCCATCCATCCATCCGTCGGTCCATCCAGCAATCCGTCCATTCATTGGTCGAACCATCTGTCCGTCCATCCATCCATTTATCCGTCCGTCCGTTCATTCATAAGTCAAACCATCTGTCCGTCTATTTGTCTGTCCATCCATCCATCCGTCGGTCCATCCAGCAATCCATCCGTCGGTCCATCCATCCATCCGTCCATTCATTGGTCGAACCATCTGTCCGTCCATCCATCCATTCATCCGTCTGCCTTTCATTCATAAGTCAAACCATCTGTCCGTCAGTCCATCCTTCCATCTATCCATCCGTCCGTCCATCCATCTATCTATCCATTCATTGGTCGAACCATATGTCCGTCCATCCATCCATCTGTCCATCCATCGGTCGATCCATCTGTCCGTTCATTCATCCATCTATCCATCCATCCATCCATCCATCCGTCCGTCCGTCCGTCCGTCCGTCCGTCCGTCCATCCGTCTGTCTGTCCATCCATCCATCTATTCGTCGAACCATCTGTCCGTCTGTCTATCCTTCCATCTATCCATCCGTCCGTCCGTCTATCCTTCCATCTATCCATCCGTCCGTCCGTCCATCCATCTATCTATCCATTCATTGGTCGAACCATATGTCCGTCTATCCATCCATCTGTCCATCCATCGGTCGATCCATCTGTCCGTTCATTCATCCATCTATCCATCCATCCATCCATCCGTCCGTTCGTCCGTTCGTCCGTCCGTCCGTCCGTCCATCCATCCGTCCATCTGTCTGTCTGTCCATCCATCCATTCACTCGTCCATCCATCCATCGTCAAGGTTAGGTCATGGTGGCAGCAGCTTAAGCAGAGCTCTCTCCGGTATCCTCTTCCAGCTCTTCGGGGGGGGATCCTGAGATGTTCCACGGCCAGCCGAGAGACGTAGTCCCTCCAGCACGTCCTTGGTCGTCCCTGAGGCAAACTCCTGTTGCAATGTGCTTCCAACCTTTAATCTAAGCAGATTCTTGTGGAGGAATCTCATTTTGCTTGGATCTGGGATCTTGTTTATTCTTTTACTACCCACAGTTCATGGCCCCTGGTGAGATTAGGAACATAGATTGACTGGTAAATTGGGAGCTTTGCACTTTAACTGAGCCCCTTCTTCACCACGTCAGACGGATAAAGAACCTGCATCACTAGCTGCGTTTCCATTACTGTGTCTTGCAAAATAAAAGTGAGATGTCTAACATTATCACAAAGTGCAATTGCGTTTTGCAGGCGTTTCCATTGAATGGTGTTTAGCGCATTAGCCGTTACTCTCGTAAAATTTCATCCCACGGGACTCCACTTTGGGGGGTGATAGAGATTTTTAAGTCTTTGTAAAACTGCATTTCATCGTTGTTCGCTATCAAGATGGTGATTAAATTTTTTCTTCAATTATTTGTAAAAAGATTTTTGTCTCCCAAAAAAAAACACTGAGGAAAAAGGAAAGTGGAGGACAAAATAAGTGGTAGTTCAAAAGAAAACAAACCCAGCAGACCTGACTGAGGACCTACAAAGAAGCTAGGCAAAAAATCTTAAGGAGAGGAAACTGGGAAACAAGGCCAAATGTCAAAAGAACTGGACTAGAAATCAATAGCAACAGGTCTTATGGACCCATGAGTCCTCCCCAGAGCCTGGATCAATGGTGGCCAACATCCAGAGAAAAGCTTTGGAACGTCCTCCAGAAAACCCAGAGAACTTCTCCTGAAGACTTTCAGAAAGAAAAGACCAGAAAACCTTTCCGAGAGGGTTCAGGCTGTCTTAAGGCTTTACCTTTTACACAGCATTTCCTTCCATCTTTCCAAACCTTTCAGTTTTTTCCTGCACCTGTTGCCATTTTGATGGTGTGTCCCGTCTCCAGGCCTGTGGTTGTGTAATGTAAATTCTGCTGCTCAGTTGCTCCTGTGTGATTGGCTGTGGAATCGACCGCCTCCCTTATGATTGGTTGCCGCCTGTTCAGCTTACCCTTTGGTGGGACCACCCTCTGCAACCTTTGCTCTTCCGCGATTGGACGACTGCCTTCCTGTTAATTTTATTGTTGGTTATCACCTCTGTTGAGGACACCTTTTGTTAAGTGGTTTTCTTTTTACTTTTGCTGGACAAGATCCCGACTATTGAACACCTTTTGTTGATTTATAATTGTTTGAACCTGGTATTGTAATAAAAGTATTGTTTATATCTTTAAGTTTGCTCCGGCTCGTTTTGTTATCGACCCAATCTCCCTAGATTTGGAACGGGGTCGCAACATAGTGAGACACAAGAAAAGTAAAGAAATATTCTTCCTCAACACCAGCTCATTGTAGCGCTCAGATTATTTGCTACCACCTGCTGTATTGACACCTGTCCATCACTTTTCATAACTCGGGGGAATGATTCCCCTGTGATCAGCCATTATGGATACTTCTATAAAAAAAAAAAAACTCAGCTCCTGTGTTTACATCCTTCACTTCCTCTGGAGAAGCAACTGAAAAAATCCAGCTACTTTTTACTTAAATCAAACTGTATCAAAGGGAACAGAAAGCATCAGATGTGAACTGAAGTGGGTACCAAACAAGGAACTTGAACCTCTTTAACAAAAGCATCAACCAGGATCCATTAAGAATCCATTAGCCAGAGAGAAAAGTGGGTACACTGGTCTGCATTTTGATCTGCATAAACCTCAGGTAGCCAGTTCTCTTCATCAAGCATTTTGTACTGACATTGTGTGTTTCAATGATGAAAATAAATCTGACTGTAATGCCTGACAGGCTGTTGTCTTGGCAACAAAGCCTTTATAAAGTGAATGGTGTACCACCTGTGGCCCTTCAACAATAGAGTGAATGAAAAGAAATGGCATGAACAGCTGAAAGATTCTATAAAAATGTAGATTAAGTATGAGGATTATGTAAATATATACCATTGCATGGTACATGTTCAAGCAAAATATGAAAATAAATAAAAGGGGAAATTAAACATAAATGAGTTCTGTGTTTTAAACCTTAATTTTGGGGAATGACTGAGCCTGAGATTTACACGAAAACGGGCAGTTTTTATTGTAAGTTAGTAATTCAAGGTTAGTAAAACTACTTTTCCTGCCTTTACAGTAGTTCTTAGCTTCTGTTGCACAAATCTCCTGTCTGTATCCTGTCTGTCCATCTGTATCTTCCACTGGCAGCAGTAGATACAGACTTAGATCCTCGTGTAGTAGAGCCATGTTCTACATTGCCTCTGCTGCTTGGTGAACAAGGCAGCCTGCTACAGCAGCAGACAGTCATGTCAGCATGGATAGAAAACCAAGGATTGGCCTGGATCATGCAATCTGATAGCAAATTCTTACCACAGGCTGTCACTTACCAGAAGATCTGGATAAGAGAATTGTAAAGTAGTAAAAACTAAATGTACAGACTGTTTAAAACCAACATGTAATACTGAGTCTGTAGTCTTTGCTTTTACACTTTGATAGCAATTTCCTTCTTATTCCTGTAGATATTTATAATGCTAAGAGAAGTTTGTTTCTGTGGGTACGCTGTGATCTACCCGACCCCAAGTACAGGAACACAATGCAAGAGCAGATTTCTCTGGAGATATGACAAGGCCAATGTTTTATGTCAGGCTCATTGTCTTTCCATTACGCGTGATAATAAAGAAGAGTGTGGATCAGACAAGATGCTCGTATCAAATCGGGGCTGGAAAAGCTAATTACAGTGACAATAATCTCTCGCTGTACTGCTGCCGGCATGTCTCGCCTTACAAGGTAACAAATACCTGACACGAGATGAGTAGAGGAGACAGGACAGACTATATTTCTACACTAAGGCTGTGGAAATATGATCATTTTGATATTTGCTGACTTTCTAGTGGAATATACTGAACGTTTTAGGACATATTTTATTAAACTTAATGACAACTTTCCTGCATACAGCCAAACTTATTTCTGCAGCTGTCCTTGCTAGTCTTATTATGGAGCTAGTTAGCACATAGACACTTTTGTAAAAGATCCAGTTCTTCAACCTCATGATCTGACTCAAACCTCAATTTTTCAACAAGAAAGAGGGCAGGAGGGCAGTTGGATTTGAGAGCAGAGTCTGACTAGAATTAGGAGGTTAATGTGAGTTATTAGCAGCCAGAGGCTCTGTTAGAACAAACACCAGCCTCAAAAGGCTATGCACAAGAATACAATCTGCAGACAGGACTTAAACAGCAGCATGCATCCACTGATCCAAAGTGGTGCAGATTAAAAATGCTCACATCACAGCCACAGATAAACATTTGCAGCAAACATGAAAATCCAACCTATTCTTAAGAGACATTGTGTATCCTTGAGGCTGTTTGGAAAATAACATTGACGCTCACTTTAATCTCTCTGTTAAATAAAGCATTGATATGTAGTGCAATTCAGATTTTTAGGCAGATTTCCAAGGCAAAGTAAGTAAAATGAGGCCAGACACTTGCAGCCCTTTATAAAGTGTGAAGAGTCTGATCTTCTTTATAACACAATGTGCCTCCTACTATTTCTTTCAACAATGATATTTTCGTTTAGGTTACAATAAAGTTCTGTTTTGAAAGGCAGAAGCATCTTTTGGGGAATTTGACAGTTTTACTATCCTGACATTAGACCATCAGTTACCTGCAACTTTTCATCTTAGCTTTGTGAGTTTCCTTCCTTTTTCACATCCAACTAATTGTAGTTTTATGGTTTGATTTTGATAATTTGCTTTTGAGAGTTAGCCAACGTTACGATGAGCAACACTTAAATGATTAAAGTTCCAGTTTTCAGGTTTGTTTAGAGGCAAATATCTTAGCCTTGGTTTAGTAGTATATACATATATCGATAAAGTAGTGAAAGCATGAATAAACAGGGATTTAGCTATCTGCTAATACATGTTGATATTAGCACATAAGCAGAGTTTCATAAGTATTTCCTGTAAATGTTTTTACAGTGAGCAGCACTGAAGTTAATGATGTGAATTGCACCCCCACTCACAGAGAGATTGCTCTGACACGGCTATTATTATTTTACTGCGGTAATTAATCCACAACATTACAAAGCAATTAACCTGTGTTTCAATTATTAATCAGCTTGAAAAGACCACTTCCCACACAAACAGCCCAGGAGGACAGAAAAAGGTGCAGTATTTGTGGTGGCGGAATTATCTCATCTACTGGGTGTTTGAGTAGATTCACATGATCCCCGCGGTGTTCACATATAAGCTCCAGAGAGGCATAAAATGAAGGAGTGGTAACACATACTGTATGATACTACCTGTGGTGTTGACTGCTCAAAGAAAAGGGAAAGATGAGGGAGGGGGGGAAGGTAAGAAAGGGTGGACAGATGACAGCAGGTGGTATGGATGCAAGGAAAATTCAATCTTTTAAATACTGAGAGGAGGATAAAAGCAGTGTTTTAGTAATGCTAGCTTTGCAGCTAGATTTTAATGAGGCATTACTGAGAGTGACTGATCCATGAGTATGCTGGAACCAAGTGTGAGGTGTAAACACAGCTGACCCTGCTGCTTTTATAGCATCAGATTTTCTTCCAAACCCAATCACCGGCTGATTCCTGTTCAGAAATACATACAATTATATGCAATGACTATCCTGATGTTTTTCACTTCCTGAGAGGCACTAAAAAGGAAGGCGAGTAGGATGATATCCCAAAGTGATAAATGCAGCTGTAATGATTCTGCTTTACAAAACTATACAACAAAACATACATTTTTATTCTATTATCATGTGGCGAGAGAGGGGAGGGGGGTGGCATCCTGTATTTGCTAGAGAGCACATGAGAATAAATGAAACTCTTCCTTTGAGCATTCAACCACATGCCCCCCCTTCCTATCTGTGGACCCTTTCTGGTCGCTGGCTGTCCCCCAACCATGTGCCCTCACGGTGTGAACCAGGTGCTGTGATGACAAAGTGCTCCCGGCAGCAATAAGAGAACAGAGAGAGCAGCGCTCAATTAGCCCGAGCTCCAATCCCAGATCCTCTATTGATTTCCTACGGATGAGGAATGGCAGACAGGAGAAAGCTCAATCAGACATAACCATGGGACTTGTCTCCTTCTCCGACTGTGTGCATGTGAGAATGTGTATGCGTAAGAGTATGTGAGAATCAACAGGGGACAGATTGGTGCCAGGACAAGGGACTGAGGTGAGGTGAATACATTAGAAACCCAATGCTCTTTATGCATACATGATGGTTAAGTAATAGTGTTGTCTGCTGGTGGTGCTGCAGAAAACTGACGCTTGTCTTTAAAGCCTGCTGTGCTGTTCTAACAGCGCTCAAATCGAGAGGAAGGAGGACACGGCATTAGTTCCCTGAAGGGCAAATCCATCTGACAGGTCGTCAGCTCCATCTCTGGCCATTTCCATGTCTTCTTGAAAATAACCTTCAGTAAAGGACTGAGACAGTCTGGAGTCTGGCAACCCTGGTTGCCCTTCAGTTTTGGGTTAAGCCTTTCACTTTGGCAAAAAAATGCACATTACTGCCTAAATTCATGAAGCCAACATTAAGTCATTATCAGTGGGAAAGAGGAGTCATTTTGAGGTAAAACAGCAAAATAAAAAATTAAAAAACATGTAAAAGGTGAGAACAAAACGACTTATCTTTAACATTTAATTTTAAACACTTTTTTAATGATAATTAGGTGGTCCCAGTACGTCTAGACCTCAACAAGATATGAGAAAACTATGTGTTGTTTCTGCCTCCATCTAATGGAAACTGTGGATTCAGGTTTAAAGCAACTCGAGACAGATCTTATGCTTCAGACAACTATATATA
>JBAMHW010000003.1:32950874-32963357 GCA_037177495.1 Rhadinocentrus ornatus
CCAGAAAGCAGGAACTGAGAAGTGGTCTGTGGTCACCACCTGCAGAACCTCCTTTATTGGGGGTGTCTTGCTAATTGCCTGTAATTTCCACCTGTTGTCTTTTCCATTTGCACAACAGCAGGTGAAATTTATTGTCAATCAGTGTTACTTCCTAAGTGAACAGTTTGATTCCACAGAAGTGTGATTGGCTTGGAGTTACATTGTGTTGTTTAAGTGTCCCTATTAATTTTTTTGAGCAGTGTATATTAGTGCTGTCAAAAATAACGCGTCAACAGCGTTAATTAATTTAAGTAATCAATTGCTTTGAATGCAATTAACGAATGCTTGGCATGACAATCCCCACACATCCGTCAATTCTCCGTTATCACGGCGGGACGTGCAGAGGCGCGAAGCAAAAGATCAGCCGGATGGCTTTATGGATGGATTTGAGAACAAACATAGCATTAATGGAGCAACCCATGGATGTCGCCTCGGTGGAAAATGAGGGTGTATTAACACACACTTTTTTCCCAGTGAGAGGGTTCTACACCTGCACTTTTCCCCTATTCTATTTTAAACGGATCCTGCGTTCTGCACCAATAAGTCTGCTCTAGAGGATTTCTGGCGTCTCTGCAACAGCTGCTTCCTCCCTCTCCTCTCATGTTGCTTTTACGGCTGTCGGTGATCAGCTGATCAACTTTTCTCTTTTGTTGCATTTGTTTATCTTTTAGCTGAGAAGGAGGAAACTAGCGGTTCGTGGTTCACACTGTCACATCACCTCAAAGGTTTCGGCAGGACCTACTCTAACAAAGTAGCTGTGGAAAAGAATTTAAGCTGCACTAGGGCGGGTCTACAAATTAGACCTTTTTTAGGCCTAGATTTTATAAAATATTGAACTGACTATTTCAACTAAAGTGATCATCTAATGTAAAAAAGTGAAGAAAAATTGTCAATTATATAATTTATCAGCAGGTGTTTACTTTGGGGGATGCTTCTGTAGGATTTTTATCGTTGCTGCACACTCACACTTCTATGATAAAAGGAAAAACCTGTTTTTATCCGAATCATCAGTTTGATCAGTTTCTTCATCAATGTTGAATGTTTAACTTCTGCTGTTTTTTTATTTTTATAATTAATAAAAAAAAGTTTTAATTCAGAATTATGATCTAGAATGTGGTAGAGATGTTTTAGAACAGCATGTAGAAATACATCACATGCTGCATTTACTGAACATTGGACATCTGACCTTTACCCAAGAGAAGGTCAGTTAACAGTAAATATTTGTAAGCATTGGCTCTTTCTGTTGATACAATACAGTAAAAATGCAAATTTCAGGCATAAAAAGGTGATAAGTCATGATTAAATTTATTAAAAGCTTTGATTAATCTAATTAAAAATTGACTGATTAATATATATATAAATATATTTTCAGTTTTTTGTTAGCTCTCTCATCACTGAGTTCAAATGACTTATACCAATTTGTAAAACCATTAAAATTTTCATTTAATGATAAACAAGACAGATAAATCATATCAAACAGGCATTAAATAATTAGGTCTGTAAATGCCATGACGATTCCTGCCAGGCAGGGTGAGCAACCACCGAAGAGGAGGATAGAAAGGAAACAAGTTGGTCAGCAATAGTTTATAGCTGTGGTTCCCAACCTAAAGTCCCCAAAGATTTGACTCTACAAAGACTGTGTGATTTGTTTTTTAATGATGGAAAGCACACCGTGTTTCAAATCTTCGGTAGGAACAGTGCTTTAAGGTTTGACTGATCTGTTAAAATAAAGGCCATATCCGGACATAAATGAGTTGAGATGCATCCACTGAAGATTTTTATGATTTTGGACCTTTTTGCACTTTTGGACCAGTGTTTTTGAGGGCCTGAAAATCTTTAAAATCTGGTCCAAAAGTGACTAAATGGGGGTCATCAAAATCTCTTGTACAATATTATAATAAAACATAAACATCTTTAGCCAAAAAAACAAAAAACAAAAAACGAGCGCTCAACTTGAGCATCCAGATCATTTTTATCTGTCTGGTTTAGTGAGGTCAGTGAGCTGGTGGAGCTATGGTAACAGAGCAGCTCACGTCTGTCCTGGTCACCTTCATTTTTCCTGCACTATTTCAAAAATGAAACATGTCTGAGAAACATTACAGTGCAGATGATTCATAATTAATAAAAACAAAAAGAGTAAGGCTACATATCTCGATAGTTACCTTAACTTTGGTGTTTATCAGGAACAGATTCTGCCAGAAGAAGAAGCTAACCTAATCAAAGCTTCAAGTCAAGCATGGTTTCAACACTGGCCGGTAGTGGCAGGACGTCAACGGCTTTTTGCTAGTTGCATGAGGGGTTCTCAAGGAAAATAGATTGGGACCTGCTGGTTTATTACCTGTTTTGTCCCTTCATTCTGTCGCTGAACTGCACGAACAGAATGGTGTGATACAACGAATGGGCAGATGCTGCTGACTGCTGACGCCTCTCATCACAATGGGATTGCTGGAAACCAGCAGTTTCCCTAAGTCCCAAACTCCCTAGATGCCTTGAAACTCCTTTAATCCCAGCAGCCACAGGATGCACAGGAAGAAGCCATATCCATGTGGTCTTCTACATGACGTTTGAGCATGAGGGGAACTAAACAGCACAGGCAGGTGTTACAGCAAATCAGGAGCAGCAAAGACTGAAAATGCAGCCACCACAAACAAATTACATTAAAACAAAAGTTGCTTTCGCATAAGCCTCTAAGTTTACAGAACAAAGAGGACCCCTCATCATGTGAGTGCACTGAAGCTGCATCGGTAGCTGGGTTTCATGTAGGGTTCACAGCTGAAAACAATTCAGCATAATAAACCGATATCTTAGATGAAGACCAGACAATGGTGCTTCATCAGACTCAGAGAGTTCATTTCAAGGACGAACACAGGGTCAATACACTCTGGGATTAGTCTAAAACATGAGCCTCCCACATTGCTGGAGTAATTTTAAATGTACAAAAGCAGACAATAATACACACAATTCCAACCTCATCTTGGTCTCTATTAGGTTTTACTGCATCGTAAGCAAATCTGCAGGAAAACCATTAAATAAGGTAGAGTCTTTCTCCCATAATGGCAAACCAATATCATGACCTACACACAGCATATTACAGAAAAAGAAAAGAAATACATCAACCAGAGGGCCGCTCAGAGCACACAAACTGTCTGCTTGTCAAATGCAATGTTCACTCTTGTAGTTTGGCCTGAATATGGCGGCCCCAGTGTGTTGGCTGGACTAAGTATGTGTTCCCCAATGACTGGTCTCCTATTTAGTACTTGTGTAATACTCTACGCGCTGGGAATGAACTCCATTATCAGAGTAGCTTGCTTTCATCTTTCTCTTCCTCTTTCATTGGCTTGCAGTGCTTGTATTTATTGCACATGGGACCAGGCTCTCCCACAGGCCTTCGGCTCCAGGCGGAGAGGTGATTTCTTTCCCCTCTAAAACAACACAGCATGGGACTTTTGCATTACAGGTGACTTTTGTGATTAAAAGTTGTGGCCGTCCCAGGAGGGCAGCATGTGTATAAAGACATGAGTATGGCATTGGTGAGGAAACACAAGCATGAATTTGCACGTATTAGCATCTCTCAGCAGTGAAAGAAAGAGCTGCATGACTTCCAGCGAAATGGTGTACTTTAACATCCCTGAGGAAACAGCCGTTTAAACACAGAGCTCTTTTTCTTAGAGGGGCAAGACGGTGTGCTTTTCATAACAAATTTCTCTGGTTCACCTGGCTTGGGCTGGAGCCTCTTCCTTTCAGCGACACCAGACATGTGGAAGCACATTAGACACGGGATCAGACATCTCCATATGGGGATGAGAAAGGCAGTGCCTGAGCTCCTGCAGGATTTAACTAGCGGGCATGAAACTAAGGGGAGCTCCTCACACAGACTTTAACAGGATTTAGCGAGATGAAAGGCTACACTGAAGAAAGGAGAGGCATAAAGAAGAGTAAGAGTTGAGAGAGAGAGCAAGGAGAAATGGAAAAAGAAAGAAAAAACAAGGGAAAAGATGATGTAGCGAAATGTGAATGTGAAGGAGAAGAGCATTTTTATAGGCTCTTTAACACGACATCATCGTCTAGGTATGTTTGGCCAAAAAAGTGAATGATATCAATGAAGACCCTTTGTAAAGAAAACTATGGCAATGGAAAAAGTAGTAGATGGGAGATGGGTTCAGGCGTGCAACTGCAAGAAAGAGCAAAGTGGCTGCAAGGGGAACCACAGGTGAGTTCAAGCAGGATCACTGAGCTGGAAAAAGTAAAACTTATGTAGTTTTGTTTGAGGGCAATGGGGGGTGGACAAACAGAAAGTAAGAGTGTAGGAAAATGAAAGATTACGCACACAAACACACTCAGGCGAATCTCTGCTTCCAAGCTGAGCTCAGACACGCATGTCGGTGGGAGCAAAGAGGTGTTTCATTGATCTGCATCAAGATTATTCAACACGAACAGATGCAGATGAAAACGCCTGGATTTGTCTGGGTGGTAGGTCACCTGCGAGAACTGATGAAGGTGTTAGAGCCTCGCTAACGCTGCATGCCGACCACACCTAACACAGCGCAGCAGCACAAGGAAACTACTGCGGCGTGCCACGAGGCTGCAGGCAATAATTACACATAATAACTCAAAGTCACATGCTGCATCACAGTTTCCTGAAGAAGCTACGAGTGGCATGATTTCATTAGGAAAAAATAAATTTAAAAAAAGGCAATGTTTCAAATTTCTATTCTTTCCTCATCTCAATTTTGCCTTTGCACATACGCAGAGAAACAAAGTGGGAGGTGAACATTTACAACCCACAACAGAAATGTGACTCTGACGCTGCTCCCAACATCAGCAGAACAAAATGTTCTGAAGGGAAAGACTTGATTTGCCTTCAGAAACAGCTCGTTTGACTCATTCTTCAGAAAATGAAACCCAGGGAAGTATCCTTTTTCTGAAAAAGGATCCGTCTGTGAAAAGGGATTCAGTTGTTGATGATCATGAACAGAAGTAAAGCTTATGATATTATCAGGCTCAAACTCTCTCTTTTTTAATTTGGTTGACACCAACATTTTAATTTATCACGTTTTTCCTGTTTTATAAGAAATCTTAAAAAAAAAGCATTTTAATGATGATGACAGTGAGTGATGAATAAATCACAGCAGACATAATAAATAACCAGGACAAATTATATTTTGATATGTAGCCAAACAATGTGCTTTAGAGAAATTTAATCTTTTACCCTTGCCCATAGAATTTATGGAAAAAAAACAGCCTTAAGCCCTTAGAACAAAATGAACGTGGACTTGGACAAAACATCCATCTGCCACTTCCTTTATGGCACAAGCAATAAGGAGGTTATTTGGCTGTTGGTATTGCTGCCTGCTCCTGCTTCATGCCTACAGGTGATTTGAGGCAAACCTTAATAAATTCAACCACTCTGTCAACAAACTGTTCTATACGTGGATATGAAGAAAGTGGAGCTTTATTTCAGCGGAGAAAATAAATAAAACCTGGCTTAAAAAGCCAGGGGGCCAAAATTCAAAGAAAGCTGAATGATCTAGCACAAGAGACTTTTTATATACGCTGGAGCCCAACTTCTCCAGTACATATATAAACAGAATATTGGTTTAATTGATCATAATCTTGGTTTAATTCATATTCAATAACTAAAACAAAATTCGCTTGCAGTTTACCAGCACAAACCTTTAAAAAAAAAATTAATCATACACACGTATGTGAAACTGGATATAAGAGGCCCAATAGGCTAATAATGCATGGAATATATATTTTTTTTACTACAGTAATTTGATTATTGAAATGATGCAGTGAAAAAATGAAAGATTCAAATTAATAAACAAAAGTATACACATGTATAATCTTGAGATATTTGAAAACCAAGCATTTAATTATTTGTTTAATAAACTTTTTGTTTCCTGCATCTGTTGCTCCTTTTCTTTCTTTTTGTGTTTGTAAAAAATTTCCCGTCTTTCCCATGACTGTCGGATGTTTGGTTGCTAGATGCCGCTTAGCGTCGGAGGCTTCAGAGTTACACTCACACAGACCTCAGCGATCTGCCTTGTTACCTCCGTTTACTAAACTGTACTCAATGAATTTGATTGTTGTTGCGCAATATTTTTGGCTTTTAGAGGGGTTTGGGACCATTTTGCTTTCATTTTATGAATTTAAATTCTTCTTCATGAAGTTTTTTCATCTGCTTATTGGAGTTTGTCACACAACTAACTGACACATTACTGCCACCAAGTGGTGGGAAGCTGCACTGCAACTGAGCATCTCATTGATAACAGTGATATCTTTAGTCTCTTCAACTGAGAAGTCCCACAGATGCAAATATGAAAGTTTTTGCAGGTCTATGGGTGGCACTCGAGGCCCAAGCATGAGTTAGGAGTCACCGGTCTAACAGACCCAGCTGAATTATATAAAACATACTGCTTTTGAGTTTCCTCTTTCCTCTCATTCACTTAATGCTGCCTCTTCCTTTTAGTGAATGTCCCTCATGACACAACACCTACATTTGGTCTCTTCTCTTTTCTCCCAGAAGATAATAATGTTTAAAGTAATGCATGCTTTCAGGGTGGATGCTGGAGAAGTGAGCAAACAAGAAAAGAGAGGCTTTGTCCTCTCCTGCTTCATCTCTGTAATTCACTGCCAGCAGTACACTCATATCGCTTCCACTCCTCTCAGCACAATGAGCCCGAGACATCAAAGCAGAATCCGAGAGGTAGAGGTAGAAAGATGGAGAGACGGAGACAAAAAGAGAAGGCTGAATGAAAGGAAAGACACTCAAGTAGCTGTTTTTTCATGGAAATGTATGGTGTCATTTCAGTGGGATATTTCAAGCCTGATTCACTGCCAGCGTAAGAACTTCGGTTGTTTCTGTGGGACGTAAACAGTTTTAACCTTCTCAGGAAATAAACAAAAAATTACAGAATGAGAAAAGAGTATGATGCTCACATTAGTCTGTGGATTCATTCATTTAATTAATGGGTTGCAAATTTGAAGGCCATATTCATCTACGCTTTTGGTATTCATGGAAAATTAGGGAAAGAGAACTCATTGACTTTTGAACTCAGTAATTTTCACCTCATCACAGTCACCGAACCTAGAGTGTGATTTAAATGTTAGTCTCCACTCATATTTCTAAGATTAAGTCTGGCAATTTGTGAATGAGAGAAAAAGATGAAGAAACTAGATGCAAATATGCAGCCGGCTCAAACTGCAAAATGATTAACATTCCCTCCACAGACCTCAGCAGGTTTCTCAGCTACCCTGGTTGAAATGCTAATGGTGCTTCCAGACCTATTTAATGTCAGTCATAGTAGACTTTTTTCAGCGTTGGGGAGGAGCTTCTTGTCGCATTTTCCATACGAAAACAGAAGGAGGGACGGGCAGCGAGCTCACTCCCCCATCTGGATTTGGAGAGACTAGAAGAGAACGAGGAGCAGGAGTCTTTTTCTCTCTTCTGTTTTTGCCTTTGCAGATTTCCAACTTAAATCTTAAACGATATTGTGAAAATAATGATGATGGCCCCATATGTGAAGAGATCGAGGAGCGAGTTTGTCCTCCCTGCTGATTGCATTTCTTTTTTAATCCAGCCTATTCATTTTCCTCCACACTCTACTGCTTTTAATTCATGAGGCCAAATCGATCAAACAGTAGATATTTGAGTCAGGCAATGCATCACCTGCTGGGGTGTTAAAGTTAGAAGATTTTCTGCATTCATCCAAAGAGCTATGCAAGGCTGCTCTGTTCAGTGTCATGTTTAAAATGCCACCATGAAAGATTCTGCTGCTTGTATGAGGTGGAAGGTTTAGTTCTAATGGAGTTTTCTGGCAGAGTCTTATTTAAAAAATATCTTGAGTCCCTCACAGTCTACTCTGACATATTGTTTCTTAGTGTTAAAAATATGCAACCCCTTCATCATAAAAGCCCCCATACAGGGGATAAAGTACCGTACAGAAGATTGCACACACCAGGAAGCATCAAGCATCATATATCAAAGTATATCATAAATACTATTTTTTTTATTAATTTTGGGTTACGGTTAACACAGGTATTGGATCAGTACTCGGTATAGGCAGATCCCTAAACCCCAGTTATCGGAATTAGTATCGGACAGAAAAATATAGTATCGGAAAATCCCCAATACAAACCACAACTATATGGGAATGTACCAAAATCATCAAACCAGCTCTGTCCACTTTAGAGCTTTGCTCATTTTTTTACTTCAAGCAAACCACATAAACAAGGCGTCGTATGAAAGCTGAGACTGGTTACAAAGATGTCTGTGGGACAGCAACTCTGGGAGCTAGCAGCCAGAATCAGAAACCACGTCATGAGGGGGCGCTCGTGAGCTGGCGGGTGCTTGTTGCTGCCATGTTGCAGTGTTAGCTAAAGTCAGCAGGCCATGTGGTGCAGCGGTTTGGTTGCTCTGCTTCCTCTGGCTCCCCAGATGGAGGATTGTATATCTAAACCTAAATGAAAAGACTGAAAACAAACATATATGTAAAA
Organism: Rhadinocentrus ornatus; assembly: GCA_037177495.1. Lineage (NCBI taxonomy): Eukaryota > Metazoa > Chordata > Actinopteri > Atheriniformes > Melanotaeniidae > Rhadinocentrus > Rhadinocentrus ornatus. Next base: position 32,959,413 of record JBAMHW010000003.1, read on the forward strand.
TAAGTCAGATCAAGAAAGACTTTCTTCTTTGGCCAGGCTTTTAAAACTACAAGAAAATAAGGAATACTTTTACAATCAAGTAACATCTTTTGGTGGAGGAGGATAGGCACATGGACTTTATATACAAAGGTAAGACCACAAATGGATGTGTTTACTTTTTTTTCATTAAGAGACTTTAAAAGAAAAAAAAATATTCTACTTGATGAGCAAACTCTAATAAAACTGATTAAATCACTTAAATTTTAAGTTTAAAAAACAACCAAGAATTTAACTGAGGATAAAACTGAATTTCTGTTCACATCTTTACTTTGTTTAGAATGAATATAAATTGTTTAGAAGACATGAAGGGAGCAAATATGCTCTTTTTATCGTCTCTTGTTGCTATAAAAAAGGTTCTTTGTAGGTCTGAGATGTTCCTGTGTGTGTTTGTGTTGGTGTGTGAGAGAGGAATGCTGGTGAGATACAAAGCATTTCCAGTGGTCAATATGCTGCCAGTTGAATAGACACCGAGTTCTTACAAAGGTAAATCTGACCAAAGGAGTCGGTGCCTCACCAGCCATGAACCTCACCACATGCCACTGGACCAAGATCATACATACATCCCTTTAAGTTTGGAAGATATATTTAATTTATTTTGGTATGTGAGAAAACTAGTCTGAAACAGGGACTGAAGTGCAGCCTGTAAGGATTACATGTTGTCAGACAACTGATGCTTTTATTTTTATTATATTTATGTTTAAAATGATCACTGAAAAGAAATCCAGCTTACAGCCGTAGGGTCGGCTTAATGTGCTGCTGCCATTGCTTGCAGAAAGTAGCTGTGGTGTGTTAGAAAACCTGCTACATCAGTCAGTGGGTTAATTTATAGAAAACGAAATGAGCAATAAATATGGCAAAGCGGCAACAATGAGGGGGTGCTACAGGCAAAGCAGCTGCACAGGGAGAGTAGAGGTGTTGCTGCACAGTGCGCATGACAAAAACAGTGACATGGCTTTATAGAAGATGGAGGATATCCAATGTGACAGCAATGCTTTACTTTTATATTTCATATAAAGAAAAATAATTGAATAAATGAAACAGTAAATGTGTCACAGAGCATCATTATTGCATAAGTTCTCTCTACCTGCAGCTTAATATTTATCTCAAAACAACTGTACAGTTTTTTGTGTGGCTGCATTTTACACGAAAAGGTAGACAAAATCTATCCCGAGACAAGCAGACGGTTTGGGTGAGGATGAATAACAGACATGCCATCTCTCTGCTGGTAACCAAGGTGAAAACATTCTGTAAAGCATTTCCTTTCAAGTTAGTTTGTTTCTATGTCACAAGTAAAAAAAAAAAAAGCTGGTGAAGGGACTGAACTATCTAGTTTTACGGAGTATTCCCAACAAAACAAGGAGCCAAACATGCCGCCACAGATGCAAAAACAGATGTAAAGAGTGCAGAGATGTAAAAGTGATAGCAGTGGGGGGCGGGGATTAGCGATGTGATGACTGTCAACATGCAATCACCTCTGTGGTATCCTTACAAGGCTCATGCTGTTTAGCTGGGAGTTATTAGCCTTCTGAACATGGAGTAGAATCATTTGTTAAACACCCCAAGCCGCCACTCACTCAGAGCCGAGACTCTCAGGGGCTTGCTGGCTGTGCTGCGTTGTCACACGCCCATGCGGAAACACGTCAGAACACAAAGTCTGTAACACCCAAATTTACAGCAGAGTGCTAAACGGCACTTTGTCAAATCTCAGCAACTGAAATGATGTCGCGCAACAACACAACCGTAGTCTATCTCCCTCAGAGAAACATGGATGTATGTCAGGGCCCCAGTCTAATGAGTGCCGGGGTCTCAGTGACAAGGCGCTTTCCAAACACACCGAGCTTTATGAATGTGCTATGACAAGGTGCATGACTAACGCTAAAAAACTAACAGTTCAACAGCTTAAAATCCATTTCAAGTTTAAGAAAATGCTTAATTTCTCTTAAATTGTTAAAGTCAATCTGTGCAAGAAAGTCAGTTCCTACCTTTGGATCAGCAGTGAGCAGCTTAAAAGCTTCATACACCTGCCTCTCTTTGACTCCGCCCCCCAGGTCCAGGAAATTAGCTGGCTTTCCTCCGTGCAGGTCAATGATGTCACACGTGGCCATGGCCAAACCAGCTCCGTTCACTTTTAAAATAAAATTTTTAAAAAATTGTACTGTTAGACATAAAGTATTGTTTTGGTAGCAAATACACTCATCTGTATGCACTTGCATAATGAGTGTTAATGGAACTACAAACTAATAACAACTGAAAGAAAATACACTGTGTTTAATAAGTATAATGAGGCTACATTTTCCCATTAATGAAAGGCTAAAGTCCAGAAACTGAAAAAACTCCCCAAGAGGAAACTGTAATGCCAGCAAACATGTGTTAATTAAAACAATATTAACAGCACCGAGGGAACAATGGCTGAAAGAACCACAAAGGAACTGTGCACTAATTATCTACCAAAGTACAGCAAAAGCTAAAGAAATCTGACTCATGAAAGTTTGACTTAGGTAATACAGCGAGAATTTAATCACAACTTCAGAGAAAGAAGTGATGATTAAGATACTTTTTGTTTGTTTTTTGTGGACTGTGTTATCACTTAAGCGACAGCCAGTGCTGCTTCCTTGCTGGGTTGTAGGAGCCAATTGCAGGAGAATGTCTTACCTCATTTACTTTAGCCAAGCTGAACTAGTTCCTAGCAAGCTCCCCGACCGAGGTCTCAATAAAAGGGAAATTTTCTTTAACAGCTGTCACTTTGGTGGCTTACAGACCTCTCAAGGAAGCTGCAGGGTCTTAAAAGCTGTTATTTTAAGAGTGCGGATTGTGTAACGGGGAGCGAGCATGTGCTCAGAGGGGGGGTTAGTGCTAACAAACATCTAATGTGTTTATGAGGCTATAGGGTAAGGAACAAGAGCACCTGTTAGTCCTGTTTTACAATGTAAAAGCTTTGATTTATAATAAGAGAGGGTGGTTTTAATGAGAATGCTAACAATTTGGCTCTTTGGAGACTTTCTGGGTGGATAATAGCTAATTAGAACGCATTGGTAATGGCAGCATTGATTCTGGAGTCTTCAGAAAGCTGCTTGTAATGTAGACTGGAGGAGAGCCCAGGCTGCCTTCACAAAGTTTTAACTGTGTTCCAGCTTTTCACTTATGTGATCTAAGAGACACATTAAAGCCTTGTGTCATGAGGAAGGGGAAGATTCACTAATGGAAAATTCATCTTTTGGTTTGTGTGTGCAGGTGAATGAGTTCCATTACTGGCTTTTGTTCCCATACCAAAGCAGGCGATGTTTCCGTCCAGTCCAATATATTTGAGGTCCCACTTGGCTGCCTCCATCTCTGTGGGGTCGCTCTCAGTCATGTCGTCCATGGCGAACACGGCTTTCTGACGAAACTCTGCGTTGTCGTCAAAATTGATCTTAGCGTCAAAGCAAACCACTGGGGTGAAGTTGAGGACAAAAGAGGAGAATGAAAAAGAAAAAAAAAAGAAGAAGCGACATTAGTAATACAGACAGCAACACAAACACTGCGAAAGACAGAAATAGGGAGACGCTGGACATCTTCAGACACAAAAAGGTTAGGTAACTACCATTTGGTCTTAATTATCTAAAACGTTGGCATCCTTAAAAAATGTAGTTTTAACTCTAATATTAGGCTTTTATGATAAATGGACATTTTCTTTACACATCAAAGAGAATTGGTTTAAGCTACCTAGAAATATTTCAGGGAACGAACCAAATATTTAAGTTATAGAGCTTAGATTTAAAAACACAAAAAATATTAAAAGTAGCTAAAGTTTTTGGAGAAATGCACCAATAACTCTTATTAGAAGTAAACCAAAATAAAGGGAACACTAAAATAACATCCTAGATCTGAATGAATGAACTATTCTTATTAAACACTTTGTTCTTTACA
>JBAMHW010000003.1:32963457-32977043 GCA_037177495.1 Rhadinocentrus ornatus
CAAAAGTGACCAAAACATCATCCAGAAAGCAGGAACTGAGAAGTGGTCTGTGGTCACCACCTGCAGAACCACTCCTTATTGCTAATTGCCTATAATTTCCACCTGTTGCCTATTCCATTTGCACAACAGCAGGTGGAATTAATTGTCCATCAGTGTTGCTTCCTAAGTGGACGGTTTGATTTCACAGAAGTGTGATTGACTTGGAGTTGCATTGTGATGTTTAAGTGTTCCTATTCATTTTTTGAGCAGTGTATATTCTTTTTTTTATTACCAAGTAATTTATATTATAGTTCTAACAGATAGTTTGTTCCTAACCTTTTATTGTATGTTTGTTTTTGGCTGCTGAAATCAAAGCTAAAGGCTGTGATTCCAGCAGCATTCACTGTGTTATTGTTTCTACAAGCTTCTGCAATGTCACCAGATTTATTTCCATCCAGCGTTGCATTTTCACCAAGATCTTGTATTGATGATGGGAGAATACAACCACTGGTCAAAGCCTTCTCCAGCACATGTCAACAATTCTCAATGGGGTTCAGGTCTGGATTTCTCCTGTTACCTGAACCACTCTTTCACAATCTGAGCCCCATGAATCCTGCATTGTCATCTTGGAATATGGCCGTGCCATCAGAGAACATGGAATAACCTGCTCATTCATTATAATTAGGTGTCAGCTGACCTCATTCTTTGGACACATAATGTTACTGATCCTAGACATGAACCTAGACCTGACCACAGTCGTAGTGTACAGTACACTAGGCATGATGACCACATCACTTTATCTGACTCTCTTCTTACCCTGATGTTCCCATCATTTTGGAACAGGGTAAATCTGGACTCATAACATAACCTTTTTTTGGTTAGCCTCACTGATAGTGGTTTTCTTATGGCTACACAGCTGTTTAGTCCCATTCCCTTGATTTCCCTTCTCATTGTTCATGAGGAAATGTTCTTAATTTTACTATTAAACCTATTACTGAGTTCTACTGCTATTTTTCTTCGATCGGATTCCACCAAACGTTTAAGTAATTACTGATCACCATCATTGAGGATGTTTTTCTGACGCATTTCTTCCCGGAAGACGATGGTTCCCCACTATCCTTCCAGTTTTAATAATGCGTTGGACAGTTCTGAACCCAGTTTTAGTTATTTCTGCATCTCCTTAGATGTTTTCTCTGCTTGATGCCAATAATCTGACCCTTCTTAAACAGACTAACACCTTCTCCACGACCACGGGATGTGTCTTTCCACATGGTTGTTTAAGAAATGAGAAGTTACTTATTGCATCAATTGGGGTTAAATAACTTGTGGCCAGCTGAAGATAATCACCCTGCAGGAATTATCCAATAGGAGGCTCATACCTGTTTGCTTAGTTAAATCCAGGGGCTGACTTTATTTTGACCAGGCAGTGTTTATACATAAAGTAGTTTCCCAATAGGAAATTATATTATCATACAATAGTAACATTAAGTCAAATAATGATAAGCATTAACAGAAAAGTGGAGAAAGGGCAAATTCTTTAAAAAAACAACAAAAAAAAACGTCCTACATTTTTTATATTCAACCTCTCCAGGAATAGAAGCTTCAGCTAAATGTTTGTTACATCTGAACACACCACAAAGCTTCTGAAACAAGGTCCTTGAGCTGATATAAGCAAAGCACATCAACATAAACACCTCAAGCCAACTGTCAAGCATGGGGGTGGAAGGGTGATGATCTGGGATTGTTTTTTCAGCTAGGGCACCTGTTTCAGCAAGGCTGAAAGTGTGTTATGCAACAAGACAATGATCTTTAACACACCTGCAAATCTACAACAGATTGGCTAAAAAAAAAGAAAAGTCTGGCAGCTACCATGTATGTGGACCTATTGCAAATAGATATAAATGGCTCATTCTAAGAGAGTAAAAATGATTTTAGTTAAGTGATATATATATAAACCAGTAGAAACACAGTTTTTGATGTCATTGACCTCTGATTTTGTTACACACTGCATCTTTAAGAGAGCTGTGTATGAAAAATACCTGCAAGTCTCAATGAATTGAAGCAGGAACAGGACAAAATACCTCAATTTGAGGCATTAGTATAAAAAAACGATTACTTCCAGTTATTTCCTGCTGAAAGGTGGTTGTACAAGCCACTGAATCATGGGGTATACATAGTTTCATGAGTGATTCTGTCTTCTGGTTTAGATTTAGTTAAATAAACCCACGTTATGAGTGTGAAAAATCTGCGTTGCAAGTAATATAAAAAAAAACAGCAGTAAATCAAATGTAAACAAACACAAACATTGCATGCAGCAGGCAAACTCCACAGAGACTGGGGAGGAGAAATGCTGTTTTCCTTAGGTAAACTAGCAATCTTTCCACTCTTTCTGTTTTCAGTCAGAAACATCTGTTACCGCAGTCTATCTACAAATAAATACAGCTATTACCAAACAAGCAAATAAATAAAAAAGAGCTCCTCTCCTGAAATTCTCTTTTCTGAAACATGTTTGTTGAATGCATGCTGGAAAATAGCAGCAAAGTCCCTGGCGAAATATGAACAAATTGAGCCATTAAATGAGTTGAGATACATGTGTAGCCTGCTTACAAAGCTTGCGTAAATCACGACCTTCTGGCTGATAGAAAAGCAAACTCATACTTCTCAGTATGTAACTAAGGTTTGAAAGAAGTCATTTTCTTCATAAATTTTCAGAGGAAATCATGAAATAAAAAACATATCTTGTCAATATTTGATAAAGCAAACACTGAATCTGTTTTTGATGACGCTAAATGACATGAAAGAAGCAATGCGTCTTGTGCACTGCAATACGTCTCAGCAGGACACATCACAGTCAATATGCGTTCAGCGTCACTCGTTTTTTGTCAGGAGAAAAACAAAGTTCAGCACAAGTTCAGGAAAAGCAGCACAGTGAGAGAAGGAGAATTGCTTTGAGAATGTCTTTTTCTTTTGAACGATGGGCACTTGAAATGTTAACCTGTTACCCTAAACTTGTGTCATGATGTGATGTTGTGCTAAAGCAACATCAGGATGGTTTCCTGCACATCTCCACTGATACAACAAATAAGACTCAATACAGGCAAAATATGTAGAAAAGCTACAGAAAACCAACTAGGGCCTCCTTTTGGGTAAATGATTCTAATTCTGATTTGTTCCACTTTAAACTGATACTAAATGCTGAAATCATGAAGGAAAGAAAATCCCTGCTTTTTTCCCTGCTATCATTTCTGCACAAGGTACCCCGACTGAATCTGTGCTTCGTTATAAATATCTAGGTATTTTAATAGATAAATATCTTTCCTTTACGTCACATATTGAAAAAAGCTCAAATTAAAACTCGAGCTCTTCTATAGAAATAAATAAGGTTTTCCATTTAATGTGAAAAAAACAACTTCTTACCCCACAGTTTAGTTTATTTGAAGGCTCCTGCTGAACCTTTACAGATGTTGGACACTGTTTATCACAAAGCACTGAGATTCATCACCGGATTTAATACTCTTACCTAACATTGTACTTTACACTCTAGTGAACTGGCCTTCACTGTCCACACGCAGACTATTGCATTGGTACATTTTAATTTAAAATCAGTAACCGGTTTACTACCAGTGTATCAAACTTCCTAACTTCCTTTTAAACATATTCTAAGGCCAACAGAGAAAGCATCCTTGGATGGAAAAATGGATCCATTTGGCAATACAAACAACTTGGCACAAAAGTGTGACTTAGTACTGCACGACAGTTGCACTTGAAATGTTATTTTACTGCATAAAGATCTCTGAACATATTAGAACTTTTTAAAAAAAAATGTATTTTTAGATACTAATTAATTCTATTTTTGTATCTAGTTAGATATTTTTAGCACTGGTATCAATACTTAAATGCCGGTTCACGGAATGGACCAGCCGCTTCTACCCATTTTAAACAGGCAAAGTTATTGGAGACTTTGAGACTAATGTGAAAACATCTCGTTTACTCTTCTCAAACTGAGTCGCGGGTCCTACGCAGGCCCCTATCCCTGTCCAGAAGCGCTCACAAGAGGCTTGTCCAGCAGCTAAATGAACTGGACTTTTCTTGTGCAATACTTCAGCCTTTTAGGTGGTTTGGGACTATTTTGTCTTAATTTAAATTAATTAAATACCACCGGGGGGTGGGAAGCTGCATTGCAACTGCGCATCTCATTGATAGCATTAACATCTCTTATGTCCTCAATTGATAAGTTATGGTCCCTCACATTCCACAGGTGCAAAAATGAATGTTTTATACGGCCTTCTGGTTAAAAATCAATGCCTTAGAGGCAATTTTATAACCAAATACAACACATATCCATTAACCTTGTTGTGAACAAATCAATTGGGATGGTTCTTACTGACAGGCATCAGGAGAAGCAGCAACCCAACAGATACAACAGAGAGAGTTACTTTCTCTGAAAGGCAACGGCTAATTTACGTTAATCTAATGTAAGTGCAGCTGTTTCACATAAACAGCAGAGCAGTTATGAGGCTAAACTGAAGTTGAAACCCACTGGTGACTTGATTTATTTTTCTACAAGCTGCTATGTAAGTTTTGCAAGAACACCACCAACATTGGCAGAATTACTACCAATGATTACACTTCACATCCAGAGGAAATCACATTGTTACAGTGTGGTCCTCAGCGGGGAACCCTGCAGCTGAATATCAACTAAATCACAAAGCGTATTGTTCATGTTGGAGACAGATACACACCCCTGCACACAGCAGTGGAGCTGAAGTGGAGCAAGTTGAGCAGTTTGGGGATTCTGGGATTCAACAAAAGAAAATCTGTTATCCTACAGCACATCAATGTGTTTAAAAAACAACTTAGAAACAACGGCATTTCCTAAAAATACTTATGGAGGCTAAAGTCTGGTGCTAAACTGTTGTAAATATCTAAAGATAGGCATAAAAAACCAAACACTTGAATAAACAAACTGACGAGACGTGCACGTTTCATAACAGGAAGATTTGAAAGCAGGTTTTAACTTCTCTCAACATCATTATTAAGCATCATCTGACTGTCTATTAGCTTTTAGCACGTTTTAGCTTACACTAACATTTTTACTCAAGAAAAAAAATATTTCTAAAAAAAATCTGATTTAAAAAACAAAAAAAAAAAAACTTTAGAACATCTTAATTAGTTTTTAGTCTGATAAAGACATATTTTAAAGTCCAGGTCATTTTAAGGACATGCAAACTCCTAGCTTTAAATTGGGCAGATGCAAATTTATAAAATCTAGATTCCTTAATTCCTTATTATTGATTTAGTATTGGATGCATTATGGAGGTATCAGGTGTTGTTAAGGAAATCTGTAGCTCCTCGTGACCGCTGAATGACAGAGTTTACGCCTTTAGTTGATCATTGTGAAGAAGGAAGCAACGACAAACATCAACATGCTGTGAAAATGGAAAGCTCTGCTCCCCAAAGCTATTTAGATTTAGATCCAGACTAAGTCATGCTGACAAGAGACTGATGTCAGTGTGCTGCAATTACAGAAAACCTCACGTTGTTGAAAGCATCCAGACCTGAGGAGAAAAACGTGCCTGCATCTCACACTCACTGTTTAATTGGTGGCTGTTTCTTCAAACAGAAAGAAGTGAAATCTTGAAATGTTTGCCACCAAAATGCACAAGACAGAAGCTGGACAACAGACACACACAGAAAGACACACACACAGACAGGAAAAGAAGACATTTTCTATGAAACACTGTACCTTGTCCTTCGGGAGTCTCTCCGAGAGGATTGACTTCGACTTGAGTGGCGTCGACTTTCAGGAACAGATCATAGAGCCTCTTAATCTGATCTGCTGCCTGCAAGGTCCACAGACGACAGTAATTACCAGAGGGTTTGACTGCGAGCACTCGGCCCCGCCAAGGCCACTCAGATACGCTCACCGGCTACATGAAAAAAGGCAAATCACCTTCAATGCCACACTGTCTGAGCTGGCTTTGCATGATCGCGTGTGTGTGTGTGTGTGTGTGTGTTTGCCAGGGAAAAGTTAATTTCATATTTTCAAACGGTGTGACAAGAAGCAAAACAGATAAGAACTGAAACAAACAGCTGCACGTAAAATAACTAATTTCTGTGGCTTGAACATGGTTGATGCTTTCATGCACACATTTCCAATAGTTTTTTTTTTGTTTGTTTGTTTGTTTTTTGCCACTGAGGACACATATTTAAGAATACATTGGGAAAACATTGGGAACATTGTAACTGTATAATGCCACAGCTCTTACATAATCAGATTAAATCATCATCTCAACTGTAATGGATTTTAGTTTGGATTTACATTGTTTCAGCTGTTCTGGAGTAACAAGAAGCAGCTTAACATCATACTGAAAGGCTACTTAAGGTTATCAAATACGGTCCTTTTTTTCCTAGTCCTAAAGTTAAGCGTAGCAGCAGTGCCGAGCTTTCCGCCTGGCACCCTGCCCCACCAGGAGTGTTTCAGAGCAGAGCGTCTCTGCTGCTGCTGGATTCTCCAGTTTACAGCATCACGCGAGGATTGCAACATCATGCAATAGTTGGTGCAATTATAGGCGTTTAAAGAGAATAAACCAGTAAAAGGTGAAAAAATTGACCAGTCCGACCCGTGTCTCACGAGTTTTCTCTTTATTTGATCACTTTTCCTTGTTCGTTGTGGATCTTTCATGGGTGCAATTTCCACCTATTCCTTCTCTTTTTTGCCATTGTCTTTATACCTTCTAGCATATTTTCTGGGAAGCGGTGAAACAGAGGGGTTACATGTTTCCCCGTTTCAGCACAACTAACTGAAATGAATGAGTCACTGAGCAAAACTTAACAAGCTGTTTGATCCATTTAATTTGAATCAGGTTTTTTAGAGTAGGGAAACTTCTAAAACCTGCAGGATTGCAGCTCTCGAGGACCAAACTTGGCTGGCCAGTTCTAGGTAACAACTATCTGGGGTGGGGGCTTGTCCGGGATCTTTTTAGAACTTTAGTTTTTTCAAACCTTTTTATTGTTTTAATCTTCCTTGTTGTGATGGGTTTATAGTTCTTATTAGGATTAGTTGTGTTTGGATAATGGTGGAGAAAAGCCATTTGATCCTTAAACCTGCATGGTCTCCCCTCATTTTGTTAATTTTGGCCAGTTCACCACTTGTATGTTCGCTCATTTCTTTTCTACTTGGTAAAGTTGGATTTGGTAATGTCTGAATTCTGTTTTTGCAAAAAATAATTTTTAGCTTGGTTAGAACATAATAACTTTTTTTAATTTTTTGTCACTGGTAGGTATAAGCTGACTGCGGCTTTTCAATTAAGATTTGTCAGCTGTAGTTTGGTGTTATTATTTAAAATAGCTCTTTCAAAACATTTTTCAATTGTATCTTAATAATAGGGTCTGGCAGTTGACTCACATTAACCGCAGAAAAGCAGGTTAGCAATAAAAAACACTTAACCAAAAGAAAACAAATTAGTGAGATGAAGCCAAGAGACATAGAGGCTTTAAAATTAACTTAACCAAGCACACACATCCATTTGGACTGTAAAACCTGGAGTGCCTCTGTAGTGTGCTTCCCCAGCCTCATTTTATGAGCAAATGTTACGTCAACATAATTTTAAAAACTTGGTGAAGACCAAAAACAAAGCTTGCTCACTGAGGTGAATTTTGCTTCCTACCGCACTCCTAAAATTGATGCAAGTTCTTCTACATAAATGGTATTATTAGTGATGTCAGCTTCCAGAGCCTGGCACCGTGCCGTGCATCACTGCCAGCAAGAACAATGGACCACCTGGCAAGTGAGACTCGTGTTATGACACTTCACAACTTGCCTCTGGAAAACTAATAATAGTCAAAGTGTGCTTTGCTATTAAAAGTGCATGCATCTGTGCATCTATATGTTTGTGTGAATTGTAGATACTGTATCTCTGCCTCCTCTTGGCATTGCAGCTCTAAAGCATTGTGAGTGCCCATTACCTGTCTTTGCAGAGGACCTTTGAAACACAAATTAGCTGCCATGCGGAGTGCCTGTTCGTCTTGCAGACCTTCAAATATGTCTATGACTTCCTGTAGGAATAGCGGGGAAAGTGAAGGAGAAAGGACAACAAGGAAATGATTAAAGGATTTTAAAGAAAAAAGAGCTCGATTGTTGAGCTATGCTGACACAAAAACTGATCCTTGTATAAAACTGGATCATAATGAAGTAGAGAAAAGCTGTCAAATATGAAAAGAGAAGTGCAGTAAGGCTAGAAAAAGGCTGACTTTTTTAGAGTGTAAGAATCTTATTTGTGGAGGAAGTAAAATATATTTCTCTCATAATGAGTACTTATCACCTTCAAATGTTGACTTTTCTGAAAGCTTTCTATTTTATCAGTGAGTTTACATGATAATAAGGTGCATGCTGTCATGATTGACAGTTGACTGATTGTTTTTATACTCCTGATACAGATTCATCATAAAATAAGATTCCATTAATGTTTTTCAATATCTCTACATCAGTAGAGGCAAAATCCAGCTTTTAAATTCCTTTCAGACTTTGGCTGTTATGAGAAAAATATATATAATTTTTTAAGTCAGAAACACAAAATGTGTACCACTTGGATAAAACTAAAAATATTTAATCAGAATTGGAGATCTCAACTAATATACTCAGCTACAGCCTTGCAAATGACCTGGTAATACAGCTACAACTTCCAGGTATAGGTGATGCTTAAAGTGTACAATTGCAAGTCATGCCACGTAATTATGCTAAATCCCAAAAAATGGCAATACAAACCAAAAAAATCTTTTATAATTGCCTGTATTTATTTCAATTAAGCTCAAATTTGACAGAAAACTAATGGAACACTGCTTCCATCTGTATATATATGTTTGTTCTTTTTTTGAAACTTGGGATAATTTCAAACAAATGAAACAAACAAAAATGAGCCAATCCTAAATAAAGCTCTTTTAAGTAGCTCTGTGTAGCTTTTTGTTATCTACATCTCTGGAGCTGTCATCGTCCAGCAGCATCCTGAGGCTATAAAGGTTCCAGGCTTTTTTTTCCAGCCTGGAAAATCACATTACAGTTGTGTTTCGTTTCATGCACTGCGTCACATGCTAGCAACTGGGTATCAACACAATGGTGGTCACATATGTGCACCGTGGCTGATTTATCAAAAAAACACAGAAGGACATTATTGGAAGAGGAAAGAGAGGAAAAGAATAAAGTTAACGTCGGACTGACTTTTACTCACTGGGGAGAGCTTAGAGTAAAGCTGCTCGATATTAGGAAAACATACGATATGCAATAATGCTGTTGAAAGTTGCCATGACGATATGATTTGAAAAAAAACAAAACTTAATGCCACTTAGTTGTTTCTGCATGTGAGGTTCCACTCTCAAAACTCTCTTGCATGAATGTATGTTTAACTTTACAACCTTTGTTTGACTTGACGAGGGGGCAAAAGAGGAGGAGAGGAAGAGGAAGAAAGTGAACAGAAGAAGGAGGTGACAATAATTCACCAGACAGAAAGCAACAGAATCAGCTGGTTAACCTAACAGGAAAAACCAGACAAGCTGTTGCTACACTTGTAAGAAGACAGAAAACCACCTGCAACACATGCAATAAAAACAAAAAAACAAAGCAGACAATCATCAAGAGCACCTATAAAAAGGTTTTGTTTGACTTCACGCGAGCAGCTTTGGCTAACAGTAGATTTTAGGAACTAATATCATTTATGGCAGACAGTCATTGCAATATGTATATCGCACAGGCTAATATGACAACGTTGGTCATTTTTTTCTCTAGTATGCAGTCCTAGCTAGGAGTACAGACAGGATGCAAGATGGATGTCAAACCAGCCGTCGCTGGTGCCTCGCTGAGAAAAGTTCTGCAGCGTCTTTTTAAGCAATGATGGTGGGAAATTTATAGAGTTCAGTCAAATAATTTTAATTATAAAGACACATATTCCTAAGTAACTAAACATTTTTTTCCAGTAAATCTATTTCATTTTAAGTATTTTACAGATAAATTGGAACTAAAAACCTTTTACCTTAAAGATAAGTTCTGGGGTGCTGGCAGCCACCTCCTCGATATCCATGCCTCCCTGGGGGCTCCCCACCATGACAGGACCGTTACAGGAACGATCCATTAGGATGGCAAAATAAGTCTCTCTGCTTATGTCCAGGGCTTCAGCAACCATCACCTGGACATGACACAGCAGGAGAAAGGACTGAATGGTGGAACATTGTTATGACACCAGCCTGACTTCATGTAGTTTTACAATTGAATTTTCCCCCATCTTTACTCTTTACATTTGCACAACAAAACATGCTAAACACACAAGCACATATGCAAAAAAAGAAGCTCTGTGCAAAAGCTGGAGGGAAATCTCAGAAATTTACATGGAAGCCAATGGAAAGGAACTGTATACTCAGTCAGATAGCAAAGAGAGGGCGAGCAGGAAGCCCATTTGGACCATAAAAATGGGTGATAGGAAACTATCAGTTAAGCGGAGGTTAATGGGCAGCAGGTTTTCTGGGTGAGGTGTTAGTTTTAACATGAAGCTCTACTTCCAACCACTAGCCAAGTGTTCCTGCCATTTACTCAAGTCACTCATTTTCTTATAGATAAAGTGTGTAAGAATTAGTGACATCTAGTATTAAAAATGGCAGGTGTGACCAGACGGTGGCTGTTAGTAAAAACTCTTCCAGACAAACGTTTTCATCTGTGAGTGGATCCAGTGGCCTCAGGTTGCAGCGATGACTGCACTACAGGTAACTACTAAAACATTGTGTACATGGTTACGGTCTTCTTCTATGATCCTTCTAAGACATTACTTATCCCAGACGGTGCTCTAGCGCCTATCAAACTGCAGTTTTAAAGCTCAGAGGGTTCTCACTTCACACTGCACCTTTAAGATTAATCAATGTGGGCGGCTGTAGTCGATGTCTCCTTAGTCAAAACACTAAACTCCACGTTTCCCCCTGATGTGTCTCTTAAAGTGTGAGTGTGACATGTAGTGTAAAAGTGCTTTGAGTGGTCAACATATGACTAGAGAAGGGCTATGTAAGTACAGCCCATTTTCCATTTGATCTGACTTGTTCTTCTCCAACAAAACATTTTTCTTCCCTCAAGCCCAGTTTTGTCTCCTCCAGTCGTGTTTGTCAGCCATCTTTCACACTCCCTGTCTCCTCTAACGGCATCATGGTAGCAAACCCACTTAGATGGAGACGTGCTGGCCCTCCCGCCTGTGGTGTTACCTGCTCTGCAGTGCAATACCCGCTGAAGGTGGATGTGAGCTCCACTGTGTGAAAAACTACAAAACCCCAGGTCCAATTTCTGCACCGCAGGCCATTTTCTTGGAGAAATAATTACTGTAGATTCACTGTAAACGGAGCATTTCTCTTCAATTAAAATAGTGTCCATATCCTTTTTTTTTTGCCTGTGCTGCCTTTGAGGCACAGATTTAACTCTCAGCTTGTTTGAATGACTTTTGCCATTGGTGCTTGCTATGAGATTCCACCTAAACCCAGCAGCAGGAACAAGGGGAAGGAGCTGGAAAGAGGTGGGGGGGGGGGGATGGCAATGGCAAACAGAGATGAAGAAATATGAAGAACAGGAGCACAGGGACAGGCAAACGTACACGTCACAGACCGAGAAGCCTTTATCACCTGGAAATGTCTGTTTTCAGGAGGCACTGCATGCAGCATGCAAGCAGAGAAAATGATATTCCCGCTTGTTAGTGGCACATAGAAACAGTTGTTTACCAAACACTTTAAATTCACACTGAGCCTGACTCAATTTATGCAATGAGCCATGACACCAGCCAGCACAAACCCAAAGTAAACAACAGTGGACAGCTACTTTAAGAAAAAAAACAACAAGAAAGCATCAAGCTGACTGCCTTCAGACGTTTATTTTTATAGAAAACATGGGTGGACTAAGAGGATTTGGAAATGAGGTCATAAAAAAATTTATCATAATTAAAACATCAAATGGGAGGAAAATGTTTTCTTTCTCTCTGGCTCACCGTTTTTACTTTCACGCCACCTTTAGGTGTCTGCTTAGTAGTCAGGTTGAAACCAAGCATCTTGTTGGCCAGCTCACCAACCACTGCAGGGCTGAGGGGAGAGGTCAAATGTCAACAACAGAAGGTATTTTGGTTTAAAAAACTTATCAAGAACTTAGAAGAACAGATGGATCTAGTGATCTTTAAACGTTTCTTCACCTCTCAACAGCTTCCTTCACGTGTCTCACCACCTTCTCAGCATTACTGTAGCATATTCTAACAAACAGATCGCTGTGAATGAATCTTTTCTTATTCTCTCCATTTTAAAGCGACGTGCATGCTGCCGTTGCTTCCGTAAACTTGCTCTGGTTCTCGAAGAGAATACAAATGAAGCTGGGAGTTGCACTCATCCTTTGATAGATGAGAGGGAGGTGAACTGCACACTCGTGTCACTGTCTGGGGACGGTGAACTTCAGTGTATCTCACTTTGAAAAAGTTTCCGGCCGCTCCAAACTCTAGAATAAGGTGATGCTGATACCCATCTGTGACAAGCCTCATGAATCACCCATATTTTGCCTTTCAGGATACAGTAGGTGGCGAGTACTTTTACTGAAAGACGGTACTTCTTTAGTACATGGAAACATGTAGATTCTGAGCAAAGTAAAAAAATAAAATAAAAAGCCTTTTGAATATACACAGGTTTTTTAAAGTGAGCCCTCATTGCAGCAAAACATCCACCACAAACTTCAGCAGTAGCCTGAAACCCAATCAACCTGAGAAAAATTCATGTAAAAATGCAGTATTTGGCACACATTGTTTCAGCTAAACTTAAAATCTTTTCAACATTTAATTAGGAGCAGTTGTTCAAAAACAAGACACTTGGAAAAAAGGAGCAAATATTTATTTGCAGCTAAAGAAATCCTGACTGTGCCTTTGTGCTTAGAGAGCATCTTCAGAAAGCTCTTTGAGCCAACCTGCCATAAAAGCCGCCGTCATGGGGGGAAAATAACGGGAATCCAGCTCTTTCAGTAACGCCTAATTTGAAATGCACATAGGGGAACACTTACTCCTTAGTTAAGTGCACTCCACCTTTGAGGCCACTGTCGAACATGCCCTTGCCTCTGCCACCAGCCAGAATCTGAGCTTTCAACACGATTTCCCTGGCATCTGAAAGGCGAGAGAGAGAGGAAGTCAGGAAAGTTGGACTGCTTACAGTAAGAAATACGCTCAACACCTCAAATGTTCCCTGGAGTCCAGCACTTATTAGTCCATATCATTGAAAGCAGAAGGAGGAAAACAAAGAAGGGAGCGTGAAATGTGAAAAGAATACAGATTATGTCAGAATATAAAAGAGTTTGCACTCCTGTGCAGAGCAATTACTGTTCTTATGAGTACAATTTAAGAAAAAGAACCTTTTTAACACAGTGTACTGTGAATAAGCCTCGATCTAACTTGCTTTCATGGAGTCTAAATTTCTTTTTTTTTTTTGTAAAGTGGTTTTAGGCAAAAGTTCTCAAAACTTTAAAGCCACTGGCTGATTTTTCACCCATTTTCAGCCCAGAACTTTTTTTTATGCTACTATGCAACACTAAATTCAGAAGACACAACTTAGCAATGAGTTTT
>JBAMHW010000003.1:32978402-32996334 GCA_037177495.1 Rhadinocentrus ornatus
GGGTTCGTGCTCCGGGGTTGCTGCTGATGGCCCGGGTCTCTGGGCTGCCCTAGTCTGCCTCTAGCCTCCGTAGAGGCGGGGTAACATTTGCATGATCTCACTCATCTCTGATCCCTCCTCATTCCTCTTCCTCTGCATGCTGACACAGTCACAGTCGTCCAGTGAGTTTATACAATAAGAGATGATTTTTCTCTTTTGTTCTGTGAGTTTGTATCTGGTCAGTGTTGTGATACGTTTGTGGTATGTCTTTTTAATTTAGTTATTATTTACTCTTAATCACTGGCAGCTCTGTTTTTCTGTAAAAGCTGTAAGAAATTTTCTGGTGTGCTTATGTACAAATGTAGAAGTTTGTTGTCTGGATTGAAGGGTCGTTGTCTTTTGTCTGTGGTTTTTTTCTGCTTTCCCTTTAGCTTCTTTCTGCTGTCTTCTTTCTTTTTCTGTCCCCTCCGGTCGGGTCCAACAAGATTACATAGATTCCATGATTCAAAGTAAATAAATAACAGTAAATAAATCATCAGTAAATATAAATCTATCAAGAGAAGCCTGTTATCCATAAGCCTCCCCTTGGTCAAGCAAATTTGTTCGGCACAATACAGCAACCAGACCATCATTCTGCTGCTATGATGCTGGACAAGACAGGTTATAAAATTTTTTTTTATAAAATGTATAGATTTTTAAAAAATCAATACATTTTTTTAGCAACAATAGAAATTTTCAATACTTATAATTCAATAATGTGTCCGTTTTAAGGTAAAGTTTTTTTTCTTCAAAGCCATTTGTTATTTTCAGTATCAATATGAGTGATCAGTTTTCTAGCCACATATTAATACAATATTCACATTTATTAGTCATCAATTTCAAATAATTCACTGCATCCATTTCCCATATCCCTGGGAAGATGCATATGAAAAGAGTGGCTTTTAAAGATTCCTGCACAGAATTGCACATAACACTGAAATTAATATGAGAAAAAATAATATGCAAAATAAGTCTGGTCTAGACCACCGGAGATTTGTGCTACATCATAATACTGCATGATAAAATGCTAACAATGTGTCTCTCTTTTTATTTTTACCTTTTTTATTTTTGCCAGACTGATGGTCTGGCTGTCACTCTGCCAAGAGGTGCTTTTTGGATACGGGGCGCCCCTTGAATCTTAAATGTTATTCTTATTATTATTTTAAAATGTGTTTTTGCTTATAACTGCTGGACCGGAGCGGAGAAACCGAAGGAATAACGTGGATCGAGGAGAAATAAGAAGAGAAAAGATTGAAAAAGGGAGAACAAAACAAAAAGTAGAAAAAAAAAACACAGCAACAGCAATCAAAGCTAAACAGAGAAACTAAAGAGCTGCTACACCTGGAAAGAACCAGTAAACATCCTGAAGGCTTCTAGAGAACACAACAGACCATCTAAAGGGGTACATGTGAGAAGAAAGCTGTAAAAACCATTAACATCAACTAACACAACAGCACCTAGTATTTGTGTGTGAGTGTGTGTTCACCAGGGAGCACGGGCCCCAGAGGACCCAGGGCAGCAGTCAACCAGCCCTGCCAGGCACTGGCCCCCGTGCTAGAACCAGGGTCAGAACCCAGGTCCCCGTGAGCCTGAGGGCCACCCACCACCCTGGGGAAGGCCCAGCCCTACATCCCCGCCAGTTCAGACAGCCAGTGCCTGCCCTAGTGCCACCGGCCAGGCACCCCAGATGATCACTGTGCCCCCGAATCGCCCCACCCCACCCATCCCTCTAAAATCCACTTCCAGACCTAAAATAACCCATTCCACATGTCCAAACCAGTATCCTGCATGTTTCTAATAAAGGCAGCACAAGAGGAAAAAGCACAAAAGTAAGAGGGCCTTTAAAGTCTATCAGAGTCTCAGTCTTCCAAGCCTCATCCATGCAAGCCTGCAGAGATATTTCAAGGTGGACCAAAGCTGCTAGCACGACTAGCAGCCATCTGTAAAAAAGTAGCACCCACGCGAAGCATTACTCTGGCATCCTTCCAGAAGGAAAATACGCAGCCGTTGAACTTTTGGAAGACTTCACCTGACCTTGCCCCAATTATAAAACCAGCCTTTATCACCTCTGCTGTCAGTGGCATTGTGCAAGAATTCACACATCAGGGAGGGGGGGGGGTTCAACCATTGGCAGGTGGCTTCCATCAGGGTAGGAAGTGGGTAGCAGGGAGAGTGGAAGTAGGGGGATGATCTGTAAAGGCCGGAAAAGCTACCTTGACCTTGTTGCTAGGGACAAGCTTCTTTCAAGACTTTGTGGGGGGAAACGAAGGAAAAGCACAGTAAAGACTGTCTAGGAGCTGCAGATCCTAAAAAAAGAGAAGAAAATACTGTCTGCCCTTAGTGTTGCTGTAGTACAATAAAAAAAAACAAAAAAACAAAGAAAACAGCCTCTGACAGGGCGACAGGGATTAAACCAACACTGCATTAGTGAAGCTGCTCTGTGTGGGCAGTTAACGGCTGAGGGGAGAGAAGGAGAATATAAAGGTGTTCTCACATGAGAGAGGGTATAAATGAATAAATATGTTAGTAAAAAAAACTGCTACTGTGCAAAAATTAAAGAGTTCAAAGCAAGATGAGAAAGAGTGTCCTCCAGGCATGTGCAGCAGAGGAGGACAGCACAGAGGAAATGACTTCTGCTTCAAAATGAAGAAGAAAAAAAGAAACAAGTGGGAGAACAAAAGATTTGACCCAACAGGGAGATCGCATTGTAAGGTAAAAGATTTGACACACTGACAAAGACATGAAAAAGATCATGTTTAAAAGCAAAGACATTTTGAACATATATAAAAAAATGCGTTCATTGTTTTAAGGGGGGTAATGTGGGGAGAACAAAGCAGGTGTTCAGTGCTGCGCTTGTTTCTGATAGCAGATGAGTTCATTATGTGGCTCATAACATGATGTTGGAGCTAAATCAGCAGATATAAATGGGTACTCGAAGAGCAATGTACTGGTAATTAAAGGAAAACTTATAAGAAAGTCTTTGCTTAAGACTGAAACACCGTGTTGAAATGCATGGAACGGATAATGATGTCCTCAAAGATCACAGTGAAGACAGCGCATGGTAAAGAGCAAGGCGACCATTATCGAGTAGTATGACAGACATGAGATGGCCTCTAACGCTCCGACAAAGGTTGGACCATAATGAGCACGGAGCAGAGCGAGGAGTGGCTGGAAAAGGAGCAGTAGTATGTAAAAACCAGAAACGTGTCTCGCTTTTTATGTTCCACCCAGACATTGTAAAGTACAAGAGGAGAGAAGATCACGTGCCTGGATTTGTAAAGACACCAGTGCTGTTAAAACTCGAGCTTAGGTTGTTCAACGCATTGGAAAAATGCACATTAAATCTGTAAACTAAGAGGTCAGGCTAACGAATGGTAACGCAGATGTGTGTTGTAGCACACGCCGATACGCTGTACATTCTGCTCGAGATGCCTCCTGGAATGTATTTTACACGATACACAGCAGAGACGTCCTCGATAAATAAATAATTCCTTTACATGATGCATCCACAACAATTAAAAATCTCTCCAACAGAAAGTGGTCTGGTTATTAGTTCAATGAGAGTCTTTTTCTTGGGAGGGGGAGGGAGACAGTGTTGCGTAATCTGTTCTCCACTTCCATTTGTATCATACAAGACCCACTGTGAAGATGTAGAACAAGATTTTCATCTCCATTTATTTTCTATTTCTTCAGGACACAGGGGAGGAGATTAAACATCGCACAACATCTCCCATCTCATCACATGCATTCTGAGTAATGCGGTCATCATCCTCGGGTCTTACTCATTTCCCAGTAATGAGAGCAAATCAACTCGCAGTCTGCTTGCCTGTGACAGCAGCTGGCAAGGAGGATGTTACTTCTACAATAAGTCTCTCTTTCTCCCCTTTCATTCAGTCCACTCTTTAAGAGTCGTTTCACTTCTTTCCCCACCTCCTCTTCCCTTTCCATGCAGCTCATGGGTGGCCAGCAGCACAGTTAGCTTCGGTCTGATATTTAATTAAGTCTTCGAGGCTGTGCCATGAGCAGGATGCTGGCTGGTAAGGGACAAATATAGGCTATGCGCCAATCCAGAGAGAATAAGATGAAGCTACCATCTGCAAGGAGAGAGAAAGAGATCAGGGCGGGCCTTTCTCCCAGCGCCCATGTGTGTCGTAATGAAAGTAATACAGTGGATAAATGGGGAAGACTAATCAAACTCTTGGGAGAAAAAGAAAAACAAACACAAACAGAGGATGTGATCTTCTGGTGGATAAATGCCATTAACACCAGTGGAATAAGAGGAAAGAAAGGGCCATTTTTAACCCTCTGCATCCATGCTCATTGTGAGAAAGCTTCCTGGAGATAAATCCCAATGGAGTGGATCGCTATCAAACAAGTGGAAATTAGTCATTAGACAAAGAAGAGGAAAATGTTGGAAATGTCAAACCAGACTATTAACACAGATGGCGTGTTATGATGCCCTCCCAGTCATTTCATCCCAGTACAATTCATAATATAAAACCAATTATTAACTGTATATATAAATAAATTAAATTATAAAGTCAAATGCGCTCGGCTAGAATAAAGTTTTTGGCTTATTTTGCCATGAGACCTGTTACTACCACAATCATAAACGAAAAACTGGACCTACTTAGTCACACGAAAGAGAAAGTTTACCTTTCAATTCTAAGGTTTTGCATCAGAACATAAAAAAACAAACAAAAATTATTCTGATCTTCATGTTTTAACATTCACTAAATACATCTCCAAATGAGCAACAACACCTTGCATATTAAACCTCAGCATTATTCATTAACAAAGTCAACCAAAAAGACAGAAACGAGGGTCTATCACAGGTATTGAGAAGATGAGCAGCAGCCAGGTGCTGCTAATCAGTGCACATGATTAACTAATCATTAGCAGGTGTGACCGTCTGTGAATGTAGAGGTGTTGGCAGTTTTCTGGTCTGGAACACCTCAGGCGTTTAACATAATCCAGGGTTTCCCCTACATTGATTCAGCCGTGGCGAGTTGTGTCATGCCTTCAAAATGCTGAGAATTAAATAGTTTAAGGTAGACATCTTCTTTCTTAACTAAACCGGCCAGAAGGGCAGAAGCGATAGAACACTCTCGAGTCCGAGTCTCTTGAGTCTGTTGTGGAGTCTGTTGACAGCGAGGGTAGGTGCAGATAAGCTGCTTTAGATTTTACAAGTTCAACAGACATTCAAATACGCCGTTTCCAACAGGGGCGTGCATGACAACGGAGTATGCGCATGATAAACACCAGGCACATGCATGTGATACGAGCGAGTAAACTAGTACCTGTGAGCGAAGACACACAGCTACTGTTGCAATACATGTTTGCATCCTGCAGAGCATTCTACCTACAATCAAATCTGCAGTAACCCATATCATTAACTCCTCTCTTAAATCTGTTGTCGGTCCCTCTGCCTTCAAGCAAGCTCGGGTTACCCCACTGCTGAAGAAACCCACACTCAACCCAGCCCAGGTTGAAAACTACCGGCCGGCCTCACTGCTTCCGTTCATGTCTAAACTACCAGAGCGTGCTGTCTTCAGTCAGGTCTCACAGTTCCTCCAAGACAGCAATCTGTTCGATCCTTATCAGTCGGGCTATAGGCAAGGCCACTCTACTGAAACTGCTCTCCTGTCAGTTGCTGATTCCCTACGGTTGCCAGATCCTCTGGTCAATCCTCAATCCTTCTACTGCTGGATCTGTCTGCTGCCTCTCCACACTCTCGGAGCTTGGCATCTCAGGACCTGTCCTTGCGTGGTTTAGGTCCTACCTCAGAGGAAGAACCTTCAAAGTATCTTGGCGAGGGGGAGTGTCTTCATCGCATGGGCTGACAACAGGGGTGCCTCAGGGCTCAGTGCTCGGCCCTCTTCTCTTTTCACTATACACCTCATCGCTTGGTGCAGTCATCCGCTTTGTTTAAGGAGCATTTCCGCACTTAGCTTAACTCTTCTTCTCATCGGAATGAGGTAGAAAGATTGGTCCAGCTCTTTCGCTCAACTCAGTACTGAATATGCTGCATGCACTCATGCCCAAGATGATATTGTGTGATGAAATCACGATCTTGTATTTTTGAAAAAAAACAACAACAAAACTGCGTCTAGCACTACATGACAGCACCTGGGTCCAACTCGACTCACAGCAGTCTGACTAATACTTAATTATGATGTCGCACCCTGTTTGAATTCTTTGTGTTGTTCTTATTCTCAGATGTAAGTCACTTTGGATAAAAGCTTCTGCCAAATTACTGTAGAATAGAATAGAATAGAAAAAGTGAGACGCTACAATTACCACACGTTAGAATGCAATACACGATTCCAACAATAGATGGCAGTAATTCTCACACAATGTCCCTTTAAGTTGCTCCATTGGCTCAATTTTACAAAGACCCAAATTTGTTGAAAAAGCTAAGCTGGGACCCTAAGAGGTACGTGCATAAATGAAAGGTCCAAAAATTCAATTAACTGATGCAATGTTGTTAAAAAGAGTGAGGAAAAAGTTCCCCACAGTGACGTGAAATGATTTTTTCCTGTTACTGCTTCTACATGCTGTTGAATCATGGGGTTTAATTTGCTTTTAGAAACTACTTTAACATCTTAGCTGTTATTAAACATCTAAGGTTACATTTACCTCATATTAAGCTCTGGTAAGCACAAGATTTTAAAACCTTAAAGTATTAAGGTGTATTTCTTTCTCACATGACTATCAGCAAACACACACTAGGCAACACAGGATATGTGCAGAAAACTGAATAAGTGCACCTCATTCTCTATTTCTATTTTTTAGTGGGTCAAATTAGGTCAAAATGTACCAGTGTCTCAGCCATGCCAACACATCACAGTTTATTTAGGGAAGCTCTGATCAGAAACATTAGGTCTGAAAATAGAGATAAGAGGATGGGACAACTCTGACCACTATGTGGTGTATTTGATTACCCTTTGTTTACCCTGACAGGTGTAAAATCAAGAAATGAGAAAGTCATTAGATTAACAGCTGCTCATTTATCTTTGGATGACATGTGCAACTTTTAAAACACACCAGCCTGTTCCTGGTTCTTGGGAAGAGCCTAAAGCTTATAAATTAAGTTTCTATGTTCTAAAAAATAAGTGACAATTCATTAAAATAACAGCTAAATAAAAACTAGACTCCAAAAGAAAACTGAAGCAATAATTTTAAATCATTTTCCCCCATGGGCTACTCATTTGTTTTACATTATGTTTAATTTGCTGTTGTAAACCGGGGCGTCCCTATCCACCAGGCTGGAAAGTGTTCAGACAAAAGCAAACAAAAATTCCTTCGACATACAGAAAGTAAATAAAATGGTAACCGATGCATAATTACATTAAAGGCAGCATTTTGCGTTGTTGTGTTTTTCTGGTATTGCCCTTTTCAGGTGATTGCCGGTGTTTTTACACCTTGAATGGACAACGTCCGTCTGATTAATTGATTTTGGCCTTTATTTGCTGGTTAACACATATCTATTCAGCCAATCACATGGCAGCAGCTGTATGCATGTACTCATGTAGACATGGTGAAGACGACCTGCTGACTTCAAACTGAGCATCAGAATGAGGAAAAAAGGGGATTAAAGGGACTTTGAACGTGGTGCGGTTGTTAGTCCGAGTATTTCTGAAACTGTAAATGTTAACAATCTAAAGAAGAGAAAATATCCAGCGTGCAGCAGTTGTCTTGACCAGAATGTCTTATTGATGTCAGAGGAGAATGGGCAGACTGGTTAGAGATAACAGAAAGGCAACAGGAATTTGATGTAGGAACTGGTTCCAACAAAGGTCTGCGGAATAGCATCTCTGACCACACTGGTGGTGCTGGTGTAATGGTGTGGGGGATATTTTCCAAAGTGGGCTACCTAGGCATTGTTTAAACACCTCAGCCTACCTGAGGAGTGTTGCTGGAAATTTCCATCCCATAATAACCACGGTGCACCCATCTTCTGATGGCTATTTGCACCGCAGTGGCCCCCACAGTCAAGCACCTTTGGGATGTGATGCTACAGGAGATTCATATCGGGAAAGTGCAGCTGCAGCAACTATGTAATACAATCATGCTAATATGAACCAAAATCTCGAAGGAATGTCTCAAACGCCTTGTCGCTTTGCCGTGATGATTTAAAGCAGTTATAAAGAAAACAGGGAGTCCAACCCATGCTTAAGAAGAGTGTAAATTATTAATTACTAATCGGTGTCTGTGTCCAGACTTTGGTAGGGGGCGTTTAGAAAACACGCCCTGACTATTTGAAGTTGGCTCCACATCTGTCCATCTCTAGTTTTAGAAGTATTGAACTGATAGTACCCCAAAGACCTACAGTGATGTTGGTTTTACTGCATAGTAAAGTGTTGATATGCTGGAAACATCTGCCTGCTGCTTGTACAGTTGCCAATATCAGGCAAATAAAGTATTTTTGCTTACTCGTATCTGCATCTGATGAGCTGACCTGGATATAAAGCATCAATAGCTCAAAATAAATAAATGACTTAACTGGAGGTCTGAGTAGCCTGGTTACTCTTAACGGGCTTTCCTGAGATAGCTTTCCTCTGCATTTAAAAATACAGCGCGGACGAGGAATAAAAAACAGCTGTCCCTTCTAAGCTGGCTTCTTGGGGACCACAGATCAAATCATTGAGGAGGAATGACACCCAGTAACGAGTTGTGCCTCTCATTTGGAGAGTTTAAAAGACATTTAAGCACAGTTAAGTCTAACATACTGAATATGCCATGCTTTAATAATAAGGCTGCTTGTATGATCATTTAATCCAACCATAGCCATAAAGTCTATTCTGTCTTAGACAAGTTAAGTTTTCTGTAAATCTTTAGCATTTCCAATTCTACCAGACTGTGAAAAGGTCAGACAGAAAATGGCTTTCCATCCATACAGTGATCTGAAGTGAACCAAAAAGAAAAGTCAGGAAAATAAAAGAGTTTTGCTTCTGCCTTGACATATAACAGCCTCCCAATCCTTGAAGCAACCTACTTCTGCTGCTTTTTCAGTTGAGGTTGAAAGGTCAGCCAACACTGATAAATCCTAACCACATGCTGCAAGCATGTCAGTTCGACTAGCAGTACGAGTATAACAAGAGACTAACAAAGATTTGGACACCAAAATCCTTAAAGAAACCAACACTTTTTCTGGCTACGACTAAATATATCATTACCAACTCATTGTCTCATCTAGTTAAACCCACTGTCTTTATGTTTGTCTCTCTACAAGTAATGATGCATCTTAGTGCTACTCAAAGGTAGAGAATATCAGTGTCCAACACTGACAGTGGCACCTCCATGTAACACTCACTGCTTGCTTGACAGCCGAGTCCTCATTAGAGGAGAAGTCCACTTGGCTTTCAGACATAGAGATCACCTCTAATGACAACCAGAGATGGCCCAGGTCTCAGACAGAGAGGTAAAGTTCCAACCCGTGGCAGGGAGTTTGTCACTGCAATGCAACCAGAGGGGTGACGGGAACGATAATGGTTTTGTGGAGAATGGGTGCTAAATGACCGCAGGGTTATCTGCAGGGACAATCATTTGTGTGGGAGCAAAGCTTTTGTGAAGACGTGCACTTCTATCGAGCCCCACCGTGGATCGGTTGAACAGAAAATGACCAGTTATATAAAAAACCTCTACAAAACTATAACCACAAGTCCACATAAAATGAGCTGCTCACTTCTCATTATTGTCTGAACAGTTTTCATCAGTTCAGCATGAACAATAGCAGAAAAAAATAGAAAAAGTACCAACATCTGCTGCAACATTCTGCTGATGCATCAGAGGGCAGGAGGACTATGCACAATGCAATTTCCATGGATGAGTAATGAAGTGCATCTAATGGTTGGAGCTCCTTGCCACAAAGCTCAAGGAGCTTGTATATTTTTAATTCCATTTGTTTTATTTTTATATCTTTCCTAAATTTAACTCTATTATAATCATTATTTATATTGGTTTAGACCCCCCAGCAACAAACTTCTACTGGCATATTAGCATCCTCCTAATCCAATGGAGAGGATGTCTGAGAAATAATTCTACTTCTCACCCACAACATGAATAGGTTAGGGTGTGTAATGAGGAGGTGGAAACACTAAGCTGCTTACAGAAATCAGCTCTTTGAGAGACGTGCAGCTTTACACTAGAAAGCCTATTTGAAGCTGTTAAGACAATTTCAAATGCACTGCCTTTTCCTGCCAATGCAGGACCCAAGAACCTGCAAACAGAAGGAATAACAGGTCCATGAAGAGGTCAGTGTAATAAGCATCCATGTTTGATCTGTCATGTGTGCATTATTGCAGCAATGCAGCCTTCAAGGGATTTTTGCCTTGCCCGTTTGTGGGCAGGCCACCGAGTCTGTATTAATAACCTTTTGTTTCACCAGCCCTCGCCTCACTGTTGTGTGTTATCTTGGCAGGTAGTGCAGGCTGAAAAACTGCAGGCTAACATCCGTCTTCCTGTGTGACAGGCCAGCCCAATGGAGGGATGAGGCCTCTTCTGTCCATCAGCCGAAGGCTTGCGGGGGGCTAGGGAGGTGATGCAGCTTTGCCTCCACACAATACCTTTTTATAAGAGACCTGGGGACAAATTGAAGAGTGTTTAATCATGATTAAATTCATATCCATCTCAATAATAAGAACGAGAAATTTTCAGTTGATCCATCTACAGAGCCAACAGTGTATCCCTCAGCACAGTCCAGTCCACTAGCTGGTGGTCATGCACTTAGGTTGTAACTTTGCCTTCAGTTAGAGAAAGCCAAATGGAAAATGTGAATCTCATCATTTGCCATTGTAATAAAAACCAAGACATTACAACTGCAGTTGCATATTATAAAGACATTATGGCCCTTACAGCCATTGTTACTTGGGAAAATGATAGCATTAAGAAACTACATCATGGTCGAGATTGAGTCTGATCAATACAGAAAATAAAAACATGATATTTTTTGCCATACCGGTCAGTCTTAGTATTAAGCAACCCAGACTAAAGGCCCAAGGAACATAAACGATACAGGAGACAGACAGAAAGCTCCATTCAACTGTATTTCCATCATTAATGTAGAACATACATGGGCCTTAAAGTAGGGGAACTGCAGCACAGAGTGGAGAAAAAAACCAAGACTAAAGCCAAGGAAGAGTGAGAGACCAGAACACGTGGGTCAGTGGGATTAGAAAAAGCAAGCTTGCTTTGACTTGATATTAACAGTTAATAGCTATGTAAATGAATCTCAACCCCATTAAGGAACGTTAACATAATACACGTTCTAAACTCTGGCCACGTAAACAGCTGCAAGATGGTTAATGGTACTAAATTTGTCAAGTGAATTTATTGTAGTGTACACACCCAATTTAGACAAGCTCTACATGCAACACAAAACCCACTGAGGGAAAAAAAGATTCCACATATTTAGCAAAGACAGAGAAAAGGTACTGAGAATGTATTAAAAAGGCCCCAAAAACACAAATGCTAGGAGTGTAAAAAAAGGTCCTTTCAAGCTCAGAACATGAACCAGTCATACTCAACTACACATTTTTCTACACGGGGTCTTGTGTGTTGACACATGTGGACTGAATCTTTTATCCACATGACTTTCAGTTTATAACGAACATCATTAAAAGACAATCTCATAGTGTGATAGTATCACTGGTATTGCTGTTTTTATGCATGCCAATAGTATCAAGGCCTGCAATTTCCTTCTGGGATTAATAAAGTATTTTCATTTCATTTCATCATTGTCAAGAGACCATGGTGCATACATGCAAACAGTAGAAGCGGCAATGATAACCACTCTGATGCACAAAGACAGCAGCACTACAAGAGCAATTTCTTGTAAAAGAATAAGGCTCCAAATTTCTTTGAAGTTCAAGAGCCTGTGGAAAGATCAGTTGACTCCATAGATGAGCATCTGGTTAAAAGTCCTTTGACCAGTAGCCCATTGAGCAGAGGCGCCGCGATGGGCCCCAGCTGGTGTACATTCACATCCAAACATACTTCTAAGAGAGTCGTATTAGCTTGTGCTACTTCATACAGAGATAGAAGCAAAAGGGCCGTAGTTGAGCTAACACTAGTCAACCCCTAACTGCTACTGTCAGCACTTTTCACCAGAGACTCTGTCTCATTTTCTGAAGGGGGAAGATGAAAGTGGTCTTAAAAGGCACTTGAAATGTTGAAGTGAATGAGGCAGCTCCTGTGGGGACAGCGTGAATGAGATGGAAGGGGATGCACAGCGAAGACAGCTCTGGCCACGTTCATGCTTTAACAACTTTTGACAGTAAGATATATTTGTTTGTCCCTGAATGAAAAGGAAGTGGGCCATGCTTGCACATAACATGGTCAATGATGCTGTGACTTCATCTTTTTCACTTCCATTATACTATCCAAGAACTACGTCTAAATGTCTGTATAATAGATAATAATAATACGAGGTGTCCAAGGATCCGAGAGTTTTCTGACACTTATCCAAATTCTGGAAGGTTTCAATTCAAAATTGGAACTAAAGAGAAAATTCACAAAAAAAAAAAGAAAACATAAGGAAAACAAAAACAAACCCTCTACATTACTTACAAACATGAAATGTCGTCACGTTGAAATCCGTGCGTTGAAAAGGTGCGGCTTGACCACAGGCCCGTCGGGGTGGCGAAACATTGGATTGTAGCCACATCCTTCACATCACCCCCACAACACTGATCATACAGGGCAGGGAGAGACACGGGATGGCCGTGATACCATTTGTCCAGAATGATGAGTTTCTTAAATCCCGAGTTGTTTGCTGTGTTAACTTAGCGCTGGTCTTTGGTGAGAAAAAACAAGTTATGTTTGTTTATAACTTTTGTTATCTCTCTCTGTCTCTGGGAGCTGGTCGATTACTTTGTCACGCCTCCCAAGTCGTGTCGTAAGCCCCAGTGTGCACGTCTACTTGAACGAGCGCAACATTTCACATGCATGAATGTCGCCTGTCGCTTGGCTGGAGGAGGGCAGCGATTTCTGTCTCATCGCGCAAGTTCCATAGAAAATTAATAGAGAAGGACCAACGTCACCTCCCGTGTGTCCAGCCCATAACTTGAGAGGTGTTTGCATCTCAAGCTGAATTAAACCAAAGCGGCTGGGACTGTGGGAGGAGTCTGCAGCAGTAGGAGGAGTCTGCAGCAGTGGGGGGAGTCTGCAGCAGAGCGCTGCAACGCCAGTGGCGCTCGATTTGCAACTGAAAACAGCACAAGAGGAAACTGCAAAGGAGCAAACTAATCGGACCATTTCATTTAATGGTCATTGAAAACCCAGATCGTAATTGTGATTAAATTCGATTAATATATATATATATATATATAGTGGCAGTGTATTGGATAAACAACAAATTTACAATGCAATATGTATGGACAACGGACAATATGCATAAAAGGGTTAAAATGCCCATCATTTGTAAAGAACCGCATTGTTCAGTGGGCAATAGTCGGAGGTGTAAATGTTTCTTAGCTCTTTGATAGCGAAAGCAAATCCATTGATTTTAGCAGCTAAAGAGCAGTATATTATATCATTCCTATTCTTAAGCACGTTAGAATATAACTACAGGGAGAAGCCATTCTCATGTATTAACACCACTGAGAAAAGATTTTAAGCTTTAAGGGGTGTTTTTATTGACTACAGATATATAAAAGTTGAAAGGCCAACAGTAACTCTTTCAACTGCACAGAAAGTTATATTTACTGAAATATGTGGAGTCATATTTAACTCATCATGTATAAACTCACATAAAAACTTCCTGCTCTTAAAGATTTGAACTTTAATTTCCATCCCTTTAGGTAAACAGAGTCACAAAATAAACATAAAAATGAACCAAGCAGGAAACAGGCATAAAACAAATATAAAATCAAATTCTTTTTAAATTCATCAATATATTTAGTTTTTTTTAATGCATCTTTAAATGCAAAGAACCAGAAACTTAAAAAGTGACTACTTGCAAAAGTTTGGACAGACTACTTATAGTCAGAACTTTCTCAAGCCGTTAACTCTCAGTGACCTCATTTACGTCATTAACTGATGTCTTGGGGACTTAGAAGGCACGTCCAGAGCAGACATCTGGAATGACATCCCGATGACAACTGTAAAGCTTTCACTGACACTTTAAAGCTGCGGGATCTGAAAACGAAGCCCACTGATGCCTTCAAGTCAGGAAGGCTGTCAAAGTATTAGTACAGTACTTACAGTCTGCAATTTACATCATCTTAACCATTTAAGGCATGACCCAGTTTCCTTATTTGGCCCTTTAACAAAATGGAACATAAAAATTTATTACCATATGACATGTCAAAATGACTATTGTGTTTTTCTGCTTCCTGGTATCTATTGTTTTGAGCCAAGTTTTTACCATAAAGTGATGCCAAATGTCTCAGAAACTGTATGTATCAAATATGTCCCGTTGGCTCTTTTGGGTTAAATTTGAGAAAAAGATAAAGCAAAGTACGGGGGCTGTAGAAGAAACAAAGCAGAAACGTCTCCTTGTTTAGAGCAACAGATTTTCTTTTTGTTTATTAAATTTCTGTTTAAAATGGAGATATGAAGCCAATAAGAAAGAACATGATGACTGCATCCGTCATGTTTGGGTTCTACTTTAAGGAAGGTGCAGCGCTGCGATGGCGTCATGCTGTTACGTAGCCGAGGCATCTAACGCTATCCGGCTGATCCTCCGCCTCTTAGGTAAGGTTATGGTTGGCTGTGGAAACACAACAAGATCACAGTTTACAAGCCATATCCGCACCCCAACCTGCACCTGCTGGTGGAAACAGGGCACAAGACATGCAGGGCAGTGCAGGACCTGGACTGAGAAACACTGATCTATTGAATGCCGGAGCCTTTACACATACCTTTGGCTCCATTTTTGGTATTCCCCAAGTGTCTCCACAACCCTCCAAATGGGAAAAAGAACCTGATGTCCGGCAGTCTGTTCTGGACAAAATCACCTCTGCACACCTGTCTACAAGGTACGCAGAGATTATCTGGCCAAAGGATCCTGAAGAATCACCAACTGAGTCCAGATTCAGGTCTCAACTTTTCAACTTAAGCCAGACGTTTCTCTCACAAGACGAAACATCACATTTACAAACCGATTTGACAAGTGTTGATCCAGTTTCCTCTATTCTTCGTCTGCCATGCTGTCTTTTATCTATACAGCAGGCTCAGGCATCATTATGCATATTGCTGTGAGACTTTTGGTTAGCTGGTACAGGACAGAAGGACTTCACCAATGATTTTATTCTATTTATTGATTGTGTTAACTCAGCAGTATAAATCCTCTAAAATAAAAATAGAATTCAAACCAAATTCTGATTGTCTAACATATAAAATAAGCCTTTTATTCTTGGAATAAATCTAAACGTGTCTTGAAACCGAATGAAGTTAAACAGTTTCACTATTAGCGAAATACACTGTTAGAATATTACATGTGTGTCATGTCACGCTATAAACCAGGTATCACCAAATCTGGACCTTTTAGACCAGTATCCTGCGGGTTTTTAATGTTTCCTGGCTCCAACACACCTGAATCAGCCTATGAAGTTCTGCACAATGACTCATTAAGGTGAGTCAGGCATGTTGGAGCAGGGAAACGTTGAAAACCTGCATGACATTGGCCAAAGAAAAGGAGAAAGAAGACAACAGCCTGGCCTTCTTCTTTTACCTCAACCATTTGCAATATGACATAATGCAGAAACAAACAGTTGTTACATAACGACCAATAAAAATCCACTTAAAGGACCTTTTGATCTTACACATCGGAGTAACTTGTCATTATAAAGATAAGTAACTTTATCCTGTTTATTACTTACCTGTAGCTACACCTAAGTTGCCTCTTTACCAATGACACTGGAGAGGAAAATGTATAATGCAGAGAAATCATTTGACTCAGAAATGCCTTCATGATGTTAATTTAATTGTTTGTGTCTTTTTGTTTGAAGGTGTTGTCCTTGTAATTATATTTCCTATGATCACAAGGGCCTTGCATCCTTTTTCTCTGCAGCTCTGGCTCAAGTTTTACCATCACTTGTTGCTTATCTTGATTAAACACAACCTTAACTTATCATACATCAGTATTAATAAAAAAACAAAACAATAACTACATTTTACTTTGCATTTCATTGTTTATGACAAGCATGCTTTAACCACTGAAGCAAATATGACTTTAGCCCAGTGGTGTATGAAATGATGCTACTTCCAGGTTTGCATATAGATCAATTTGTAGATCACATACCAGAAGCAGGGTGTATTATCTAGGAGGTCTGAGCTGCCACAGCCAGCAGACAACTCAATGAGCAGATTTAGAATAACAACTTACAAATACAGATAATAAATAAATAATGAAATACACATAATCACAGTGTCCTTGGCTATGAGCTACTTCTGTTTACACATCAACAGACTGAGGCACATAATGAGCTTCACTGACTTCAAATCCAAAGTACAAAAAAAGCCTCTTTTCTTCCTGGAGGAAAATAATGAAATCACTATTTATAGAAAAGCCAGGAAAATGTTTTAAGTTAGGAACTAATGTTTGGCTCAATCAACATTCTTTGAGAGTTTCTGAGGCTCTTCCCCGTTCCATCACACAACATCACAAAGACCATATGAATTACTAATTTCCCAAGCATGCATCCACACACAAGCACACAGTTTTCTCATCAAAGAGTTGGCTAACGTCAAGGTGGCTTGCCATTATTCAGAAAGCTGACATATTACATTAACTATCCCTCTAATAAGCACACATGAGATTGGTGGGATGAGTATAAAAACAGTTTACGCTGAATATTCATGGCAGAGTGAAATAAATTAAGATGTTTCCTTCTACTGCTAATTTTCATTCTGGCAGTGAGACTACAAGGAAAGAGAAAAACAGCAGCACGGCCAGACTGAAGCGAATGAGGATTGTGACGATTATGGTAACCTTAAAAAGCAAAACAGGAAGGAAACGGAGACACAGAAAATGTGCTTGATTTGTCGGGGGGGTGGGGGCATGAAGCCAGCAGCAGTGAAAATGAAGATTTTTCTACCCATCTAGGCAGAAGGCATGGCAGACGTAAAGAGCTCTGCAGCAAGGAGAGAGGGGGGATATGGTTTTGATTTAGAATTCAAACAGAGAATACATCAAGATTTGCCCAACAGATGCATCTGTCAAACGGGTGGCGACACACAAAGTGGACTACATCATCAGATTCTCTTCGGCTGTCACAGAGCACAGGTATGTGAACACGCAAATGTGCGTGCATGTACAAGGCCATGCAAACCCGCTTCGAAGGTAAAAGAATCTATATTCATTACTGCAAGTGTTTAGACATCCGAAATCTGCTACAGAGCAGCAATGCTTTGTAAAAACCTACAAATATATAAACAGCAGCCATAAGAGAAGAAGATGCTTTCAAAAACAATATTACTGAGAGCAGCAAACTGAGAAAAGGAATAACTAATAACCTTAACAGTGATTCCACGTGGGAAATTTTTACATACCAGGTGACACATTACGAGTAAAACAAGCGGTCACATGACGGCAGAGCATTTATCAGAGCTCCAGACTAACTTTACGAGGAGCACAGTGGCCCCTAACTTAAATTTTAAGGAGCGCAAGCAGAAAATTTAGGGGCGCACACTGAAATCGCCTGGCATAGCAAATTTCCTCTGATTCTCACTGTATTAGGGATAAATACTTGTGATAAACACTAATACAAAACAAGTAGATATAGAACTGGTCAAATCAAATCAGATTTGATTTGATATTCACTTTGTAGTCGAAGCAAAACAGCAACTTCGTCACCATCATCCCCCAGAGGGCATATAAGACTTGTATATAAGACTGATACTCCTCTCCAGCCACTGTTGCCAACTCCTCAGTAAGAAAAGTAGCTATTGGCTGTCCTAAAAGTCGCTA
>JBAMHW010000003.1:33034929-33045481 GCA_037177495.1 Rhadinocentrus ornatus
CTAGTCCAGACCAGAGTCCAGACTAAACATGGAGAAGCAGCATTTAGCTGTTATACTGCAAACAAGTGGAACAAACTGGAAGTTGAGATTAAACTTTCACCAAATGAAGACATTTTTAAATCCAGGTTAAATTCTGCATGGTAACTTTTTAACTTCTCTTTTTAATCAGCTTAATGCAATTTATGATTTTATTGTGATGCTTGCTGTTTTTTTCTGCCTTTTAATATTTCTTAAGATCTGTAATGCTTTTGTTTTATGTAATGCACTTTGAATTGTCCTGTACATGAAATGTGATGTACAAATAAACAGCCTTGCCATACTTGCCTTACCAGAAATTCCTGCAGCTCCTTCTGTGTTGCTGCCGGCCTCTTGGCAGCCTCCCTGACTAGTTTTCTTCTCGTCCTATCATTAATTTTGGTTGAACGTCTTCTTCTTGGTAATGTCCCTGTTGTGCCATATTTTCTCCACCTAATGATGACGGTCTTCACTGTGTTCCATGGTTTATTTAAGTCCTTGGAAATTATTTTGTAGCCTTCACCTGACTGATATCTTTGAATAATGAGATCCCTCTGATGCTTTGGAAGCTTTCTGCAGACCTGGGCTTGTGCTGAAAGATGTGGCTACAAAAATGTCAGGAAAAAAGCCTACTAGAACAGCTAAACTTTATTTGGGGATGATCAGAGGCACTTTAATGGGTGACAGGTGTGTGCTGACTCCAGTTTAACATGAGTTTGACTATAACTGATTAAATCTGAACACAGCCACATCGCCAGTTTTGAAAGGGTGTGCACACTTATGCAACCACATTATCTCAGTTGTTTATTTTTACTTCACCTCCCTGAAAGATTTCTGCTTGTTTTTCAGTTGCATTGCACAGGTTATAGGTCACATAAAAGGGTGGAAAAAGTTGTGAAATATTTATCTTAATGTCATTTTTTTTACATCACGAAAACAAGGCATTTGGACAGGGGTGTATAGACGTTTTATATCCACTGTAACTCCACAAAAATAGATAAAACCTGAAGTAAAATGTACACTGGGTCAACATGCAGGTGAAAACCAGCCTGATCTCATCATCTTTTTAACCAAAAAAGTTTGGTTCTAAATAGGGATGCACGATATATCGGCATTAATATCGATATCGGCCGATGTTAGTCATTTTTTACCATATCGGTATCGGTCCATTTTTCACGATGATACAAAAGAAGATACTCCAAGAGCAGTATGCAGTAATTGCAAAGTTCAAGTGATGCGAGGAGGATGCCATGTCAAATCATTCAACACCACAAATTTAATATGTCATCTGAAAAACTACCATCCAGAAGCTCAAACAATGGCGGGAAGCTAACGCCCCTAATGTTTGCATCATTAATACTTTGTACAGAAACTGATAATCTCAAACCTTTTGAAACAAAATGTATATATCGACAACGGTTAATATTGGTTATTGGTCATAACGACAATATTAATATTGAATATCGGTATCGGCCAAAATGTTCCTATCGGTCCATCCCTAGTTCTAAACCAGAGGACAACGTAGAACTTTGCTCAGTTCAGCAGAACCTGCACACGCTTTACAAGCTCAGCTGGGACTTCTTTAAAAACACAAAAACTTTAACAGGAGGCACGCAGAGGAAGAGAGGCTGCTTGTGTGGATAAGAAAATCAATGCACTCCTTTACCTTCAAACAGACAATAAATAGCCTTAGGCTGCAGCATTAAGGTTTAAAACAGGGATCTGGGATGGTACAATTCTGTGTACTATAATTAACACTATACCAATAATTTCTGTTATTAATTCTACCTTTGATGGCATGAAAACAATGAAATGTGTATTAATAAAGCTGTTAAAAACTTTAAAACCAACTTAATGTTTCAGAGCTGACTCGTCCCCAAAAGATATTTTTGTGTTTAAGTTAAAGGGAAACTAATTATGTTGGTTTTCAGGGGAAAGTCAGTCCAATACAACCAGGAAACACCAATAAATATTTTTAGTTTTCTTTATTGAACTGTATGTGGTGTCATTACAATCTGTAGCAGCAATCTGACACTGCACAACTATTTTCTAACTTTTCCAACAATAAGACCAGTTAGGCCTGTCATGATAACAAATTTTTCTGTGCGATAAATTTTCTCAGAAATTATCTCGATAAGCGATAATATTGTGCAAAGCGATAAAGTCATTTTGACACCAATATCAACCAATATAATGATAATGCCATAATAATGCAAGTACAACCTTTCAAAGATCAATTAGCTTTAATTTCAAAAGAACATTTTACACTGGAAATGGAAGAAATTTTAAATAAAAAAAAAACAATAAATAAAACAGACCCTCAGTTTCATTAACAATGAATGAAAACCAAACACAACCAAAAACGATAAGTATGATGGATGGTAAAGTCTTTGTTCTGTAAACAAAATTGCCCTTCAAAAAATATAATTAAAAAAATTATAAACATGGGGCTCAGACAGGAAAAACCGGCAAAGCTGCCAGTTAGTACCACTGTATTAATAATAAAAAAATTGAAACAAATATAGTGTGCATTGTTTGTGAAGTGGA
The DNA here is from genome assembly GCA_037177495.1 of Rhadinocentrus ornatus. Classification (NCBI taxonomy): domain Eukaryota; kingdom Metazoa; phylum Chordata; class Actinopteri; order Atheriniformes; family Melanotaeniidae; genus Rhadinocentrus; species Rhadinocentrus ornatus. The sequence continues at coordinate 33,037,492 of JBAMHW010000003.1, forward strand.
AATATCTCCCCTCATCACTGCGTGTCAGACTGGTCTATGAACCGCTGCTGCGTCGCGATGTTTTTCCACATCTGCCGGGACACTGGCCCAAAAGTAATGCGGCCCACTGGGAATCCTCCCGAACCTCCGATTAGCCGGCATTGCTCTTCATGTGTATTTTGTCATATATGGTAGTTTATAGGCTGACTCTATTTGTGTAATGTGCCTGCGCATTACGAGGGTTATTACGGTAGACCAGGAAGTGGGGGTTTGTACTGACGTTGTAGGCTACATGTGAGTGTTCAGCCTACATATGTGTGTTCTGTCTACATGTGGGGAGCAGCGATACAATAAATGAGAAAGTCCTCGCAGCTATTTTTCTCCATTCGACTTATTTACATGATTCAGCGAGAGAATCGGAGGTTTAGCGCGAGAGCATGAGAAGCCACTCATATGTGCGAGTCTCACAGCCGATGCGTGAGAGTTGGCAGCCTGTAAAACAAATACAGCAGAGCGGCTCGCACAGGTGCTTCACTGCGGTCTTGTGCTGCAACATACTGACACTAGACTAGAGAGATCACTTCGCAAGAAAGAGAGCGTTCAGCCGAGATGCTCCATAGTGAAACCTGTTGTCATACACAGTCTATGGTAAAGTAAGACGAACGAAAATTATTGCGGCCGGAAAACTTATTGCCCTCATTTTTTCTTACTGTGTAAATAATCGACTTATTGCTTATCACGACAGGCCGAAGACCAGTACCACCTCCAGGACACAGAAACAGAATTTAAGCACAAAATTCCCAGCCTAAATGTTTTTTCTCCTTTCTGGAAGTGACCCTAGGTCTATTGTGGTTTAGATGCAAACTAAATAAATGGGCCCTTGTGTATTTTCATAAACAGATTATATATACTTCAGTATTCCCAGCTGGGAAATTTCTTGTCTGCATTTAAACCAGGCCCTTAACCCCTCAGGGGCCCACAATGGTTCATCTCAGTTGCCAGCCCTGGGACTTGAACCCAGGCCCTCCAGACCCAAGCCTACCTCTAACACTGCCCCCACAGAATAAAGGTTTCACAAATCAAAAAGTGTGTTTAAATTAATATGCCAGCTCTTTAGAATAATTCAGACCAGATCGGAGTCTGGTAGTTTTTCAGCAGTCTGGTAGTTTTTCAGCAGGACCTGTGGCCAAGGTCCAAAAAAAACTTGAACAGCCAGATGTTATATACCTTACTAAAAAGATGGCATGTCTTTTCTGACCACATGGTCGCATAGTTGCACAGTTCTCTTCCGCCGCCAGTGTGCAAAGACACACAGGTGAACACACTCCCATCAACCGACAGAGAGTGTGTGTCAGAACATATGCGGCGTAAATAACAGATAAAAACCAGGCTTCATAAACTTAGCCTCCATCCCAGCCTTCGGTATCAGCTACGCCTCTGCTCTATCCTACATCTACACTGCAGCTGGATCTCAACCGCACGTTTTCCAAGTCCCACTCAAAGCTGCATTCCTTGGACACTATTGGTATCAATGTGACGATAGTCCACATTATCTCGGCATAGAGCCGGAAAACTTCAGTCCCTGCAGAAAGATGGACCTGGTAAATCTCTCTGGTATTACTTAGGGCAAGTCACAATCTCATCACTGGCGCAGAATTTCACAGATAGAAGCCGCAGGCAAAAACTTGACTTTGAAATTCAAATCCTACTTAGAATATTTTTAAGGTCATAATTTCAAAGATGATGGAGAGTTGGACCATAATCTTCAATATTCTGCACTTCTAATCAATCAAAGCTGGGACTCCGACATCTTCTTTTAGCTACTTCTCAGCATCACTCAGACTTTTCCTTCATTATCTTCAACAGAACAACAGAAGTTAAGCTGCAAGTAGTGCCAGTCATTCAGTGCATTCCTCCTTTCATGTCAACATTTCCTAATGACTGCAGCCGTTGTAAATTATTGAAAAAGCCAAAGCGCCACATCAGCTACAGAAACGGCTATTAACCTTGGAGAGTGATATTCAAATCCAGTAAGAGCTAACTCCGTCCTCCAGTGTTCCTTGCGGGGAGGAAATGTAAATGTGTTCTTGCTGAGACAGATGGGGAAACCTCCCGCCGTTTGAAGTTCCAGCAGAAGAAGCAAGGACTCTCCACACCCCTCCGTAAAATATTCAGGACACCTCTCTTCTCCCTACACCCCTTCAGACCACGATGGACTTCCACACTGGATTATTACTAAGCATGAACACCTTATAAAAAATAAAAACTTGGCAAATGTTTACAAATTCACCACTGTGTGCAGACAGTGAAAAACAGCCTGAGGATTATCTCGCTGTGCAGACAAAAATTCAAGAGATTTGATTTATGAGAGAGAGAGAGAGAAACAACAACATCCCACCATTCCTTTAAAGAGCATCCTGGAGCCTAACCATCTGAATATTGTGATGTCCTCTGCATTGTTGTTGACAAATCACGGTAAATTGAATTTCTCAGCTTAGCTGACATACTGTCAGAGCTGATTTGAATCTATTGTGGCGATACCTGGCTGTCAATCAGTTCAGGCTCTGATACTGTGCTGCAGACCAGAGCGAATCCCTGATCATTACTCTTATCACCTTGTTGAAGAGAGAGGGAGAGACAGAGAAAGAGTGAGAGTGAGACGAGGGGGGAGCAGTAGACAAGCAGGTTACAAGCCAGTAAAAGTAAGATTAGAAATTTTGCAATAGTTATTTTGTTATGCAACTGCAACAGTCTTTTGTGGGGTTTTATTTTTGCACTTCTAGATACGAAGACCTGTAGTTTTAATGAGGTCTTGCACTCATGTTCAGTGTGTACAGTATTTGGTAGGTACAACAAGGAAAGCAAAGACAGGAAATGATGCACATTCCATGCACAAGGAGATTTATAGCATTTAGATGATCAGATCAAGATGTGGAATTTATTGATTTTTAACCATTACTATGCAAATAATCCACATTAAGTGCCAATCCATGGAGCTTATCCAATCCACAAACTATCCAAGAATTCTTGTCCAATATCTCACACGGTCTACAGCAGGGGTGGGCAGTAATTTTCTCCCTGGGGCCACATGAGAAAGAGAAAATATTGTGGAAGGCCGGGCCAAAAGCCTGAACTCTATTCTATATAACATTAATTGTATTTCTTATAAAAAGCAGTACGTAGCACACGTTGTTTGGACAAGCTGGTAAGACTGGCAAGAGTAAATGTTATGATTAAGCAACGGAAAAGTGAGGTTGTCTTACAATAAAATGCGCTTTATTTAATGAAATTTATTCAAATTTACGCCAAAGAACACTTTTGAGTTTTATAAACTGTTGGAAAGAAGTTCTTAGCCTTCTAAAAACTTCACAATATTGTCTTTGTACTCCAAATATTAAGCAAGATACATCATATTATAATAATGATGATTTAGAGAAAAAGGCTCCAAAGAAAATGTCCTAGTTGAATGATAGTTGGTGCCTTTACATGCCTACATTGTAGCCTAACAACCTCATTTGTTTTGTTTAGTTCTTTTAACTTGTTCATTGAAAGAAATCTAGTCTCTGTTGGGCTTTAACGAGTGCATCAAAGTCAGGCTGAACGACTGAGGTGGCGATGCCAAGCACGGCTGACAAATGATCGTGAGTGAGAGAGGATCGATACCTGGATTTGGGAATGTTTGTTCACATATGTAGGTAGAGCCAAACAGACCCACCACCTTCTGTGCATGTCTCCTCGTGTTTGGAAAGTTCTCTTCCTTGAAAACAAACTAAAAATCCAGCAGTGATCCTGACTTAAAGGGATCTGCCAGTACCGCATCAGACTGCAGGCTAATGAGTTCCAGCTAAAAATCCCTGGGGGCATTATTTATGTTGCAGGTAAAGGGAGACAAAATCATGTGCATTTCATCCTCAATTGTTCAGAGGTCTTCAAATGGCCTTGAAAACACCCCTTGCAGTGCTCCTGACATGGATGAGTACCTGCAGAGCGGATGGTGTGACTTCTGAACCTTCACCAGGCTGTGCACATCGTGAACCAAAAGGCCCTTCTCTTGCAGTTCTGAGTTCAGTTTCTTCATCGGTGCAGTCACATCAACAGCAAAGCCCAAATCTGCCATCCAGTCCTCATCCGAGAGCTCTGGGGTGTCTTTGCTTTTCTTCTCACAAAACTCCTGAATGTCTGCTGTTGTTACTATTATAGTTACATCAATAACATCCTTCATTTTTCACTTTGACTTGCACAACACATGCTGGCGATGTGCAATGCAAAAATACCAATTTCTGATCTGCATCGTCACTTTATCTTGCAGGACGACATTTTTCCCATCAGATTTGGACAACCGTCCGTTGTGACACCTGCCAGTCTGTCCCATTTCAGTCCCAGCGTATCCATGCATGCATTTACCTCTGTGAACAAATCGCTTCCTGTTGTCGTCCCTTTCATTAACCGCATTACTGCCAGTTCCTCCGTAATGTTAAAGTGCGTTCTCCCACAGACAAATACCATTAACTGGGCTGTGTCATCGACATCACAGCTCAAAACTGGCCACTGAAGTTTAAGATTCCCTGCAATGTCCTTGCTCAAATGCTTCATTTCCTCAGAGCATATTAGTGCTGCAAAGTCCACTAAGCACTGTTCAACAAACTCCCTCTGAGAACGGCTTGATGTTTCACAAAGCTGGTGTTGTGTGCTGCATCCCTGGACGGGTGAAGCTTGGTTTAAAAAGTCGTGCTGCTTTTGTAGCCTAGCTAGCAAAGATTCTGGCGTCCGTGCCCTTTCTGCATTAGTTAGGTTTTTGTATTTTTGTATTTTGGTCCAACTCAACCAAAAGGCTGTTTGTGGCCTGGAGGTCGTACAATGCCCAGGTCTGGTCTACAGTGTTTTGGCATCAGCTATATTTTCCATAACAAATCAAATCCCTTCCTGTGTGTGTAAACTGGAACAAAAAAAGAGTGGTCCAGTGATCTGGCAAGTCCAGCTACATGCACAGCTCAACTTAACTAAGCATGGAAGTTTACCAAGTATTTTAGAAGTGGACGTCTTAGATTTTACATAAAAGGAAAGCATAAACAAGTTAGGATGCACGTCGAGTGTAAAAGTTGCCACAGATATGAATAAGTGCTGTTTTTTCCCTGAGAAAGCATCTGAACGCAATTGCATCCCATTATGAAGGAAAAGACGTGATGATTTGCTAATTATTTCCCAAATGGATGTTAACTTATAAAGTAGCATCCTGTGGAAAGATGAAAAGTAAAGCCGGTTTTAGTACTTGAGGATACCACTACTTCTACAAACACCTCAACTGTTTGATTTGAGAACAAAATCAAAGGTCAACGACAAAATAAATGATTATATCATTAAAAACTCTTTCGGTATCTAATCATGTTACTCAAATAACTTTTTTTTTCTTCTCAGTTGCCATATTTGCCCCACAATTATTACTACGGTGTCTCTAAATGGACAAACAACTGTGAGGAAAGTAAGAATCCTCTGAACTTTAAAACTGCAGCACCAGCTTTGTCTCATATGTCCTAGCACTGTTAGAGTTAAGTAATGCCTTAAAAGCACCACAGAAGAAGACAGTACACATGTACACAATGTCGAAGTGGCTTTCTGTTGTGCAGTCATCGCTGCACATGAGGCCACTGGAACCATTCACAGACATGTTTATCTTTCAAAGAGTTTTGGCCACCGTACATTCACAAAAGTGCAAGGTATTTCAAGTTATTTCTATGTCTATCTTTACCACAAGGTGTCAGTAAATCTTACACATGGTATATTTAATTTTGATTAGTTTATTACAATCTCTCAGTAACAAGTAACACCACAGTTCTGCCATTTCCAAAACCTTAACTTGGGTAATTTTACCTCTTAAAAAGCCAATGAGAAAATTCTGGTTTTCATCCATTTTAAAACAGCAAATGTACCAAAAAATCTGACAGGCACATTTAGTAGAAAATGATGTCTAATAAAGATTTAAAGGAAAAACTATCAAGCTTTGCATTGCAGCGATGACTTGCTCTCATTGCTAAACAGTCTTTGGAAATGAAGACTTGTACTTCTCCAGATAAGAACCTAAGACAACAATAATGTTATAATAATGATGTTCTAACTACATTTTAACTGGTTAGTGTCCAAATTTGATTCAAACTGCTGCTGAACTCTCCAAAATACTAGATACTCCAATATTTATTTTGATTATTTTATATTATATATGTTGATATTGAATAAAATATTACAGTAACTTTGATTATGGTTTTGAATTATTTTAAATGACGTTTCAATGGACCACAATCGTGAAGAAGAAACTCGTGTAACTGAGGGATTTCTGCAACCTTCTCTCAAAGTGAGCTCATTTCCTTTTTCAACATGGCTCTCTCTGCAATATTGAGAACCAGTGCAAGGAATAAAGCTGCAAGGTGGATGCTCACAGCAAAACTGTAACCTTTTCTCCAGCCAGGGTGAAGGAAAGCTGAAGAGAGGCACCTGCTCTGGGCAGCAATCTATCAGTGAGAGAGAACACTATATCGACTTCATCTCACCATGTGGACGAAAAAGCAGTGGGGCCTGGAGGAAAGGCTGAAAGGACCATGCAGCAGAAAGGCTCTTATTTCATTTCTCTCTATTTGAAAGAAATTAATGTGCTCCAATAGAAGACGGGCAGTCATATTAGATTTAAAATAAATAGACAAATACTCACCTACCTGGTATATTTCATTGCTAATGCATGCAGAACTCACTCGCCGGCAGTAAAAACTCTGTTTTGCCAATAACATTTGAAAAGAATTAACTATCTAAAACAGCTTTGCTTCTCCATAAATCCCGACACATCTGTTGAAAACTAGTTACAGAAAATGGGCCCCGTCTAAGTTTTTCTTCGTCATGCAGTGAAAAACATGATGAGGATGCGACTGAATTAAATTGTCTGATTTTAAACTGTGGAGAGACAGAAAGTCGGATGTGTAACACGTTAGATGTTATTGCTCTTACACTGTAACGTTATGTAAAATATAAATGAGTATTTCTGTTAAGTACTGTCAAGAAACTGATAAATCATTTGTTGGTGTATTGTGTTTTTAAAAAAATAGGGGCAGGTATTATAAGTTTTCTTCTTCCTGCTCCTTTTCAAGCATGGTGGTGCCTAAAGATGTGTTTTTGATTTGTTTTGTATATTTCTGTGTTGTTTGTGCATAACCATGTGAGAAATAAACTGTTAAACAAACGTATGCGTTTAAATGTCATTTATGAATATTCTGTGAAAGTGATGCAAAAGGAGGAAATTTGGCAGCTCAAAGATGAATAGCAGATCATCTGATCTGTTTAAATGGGCTCCTTTTATCCACTTGTAAGACCAACGTGATTATGGTTTAATCATATTTACAGACAAGGGGGTTTAACACACTCCTTTTAGTGTTCATGGCAGCATTTGCTTCATTTTTTGTTTGCTAAACAAATGATAATCCAACTGCATTTATTTGTGTTAGTTTGCGGTCCCTCACAGCTCGAAAAACCATACCAGAAGATCAAAGTGCAAGAGCCAACCCTTGTACTGAGGTCTTATCTGAAATAAGGCTAAGGTTAAATAGTGTTAACTATGTCCTAGGAGGGACATTAAGGCTTTTCTCTATGTTCATAAGCTATGAATGTGTAATCAAATAAAATATTAGAATATATATTTTAGAACACATGTATTTTTCTTACGTTATTACCTCAAGTCTAGAATATAGACAAACAGCATGCTAAGGTCAAGTCAGACAAATAGAGGCTGAACTTATTTGTCAACTTCCAGACAGGACTGTGCATTAGCAAAAAATCAAGTGGCATTTTCCTCATAAAGTTCACTCAGGAAATGTAATTTCGAGCATCAGGTCTCGTTTTGTCAAAAGTAAAAGCAGTTATTTTACACAGGGTGACTGTGGCTTAGGAGGAAGAGCAGGTTGAAGGATCGATTCCAGGCTTTCCCTGACTACATGTCAAAGTGTCCTTGGGCAAGACACCTAACCCAAGGTTG
>JBAMHW010000003.1:33047654-33077350 GCA_037177495.1 Rhadinocentrus ornatus
GGAGAGAGGGGGAGAGAGAGAGAGAGAGAGAGGGAGAGAGAGAGAGAGAGAGAGAGAGAGAAAGAGAGATAGAGAGAGAGACACTCACTTAGAAACCATCAGTGTCAGCAGGCTGCAGAGGACAAGACAGAGGGGAGGAGATGATGATAAAGCCAAGAGATGCTCATCTGAGCCCCATTATGCTCAAATAACTAAGTCTATATATAAAGAAAAGATAGAAAGACAAAAAGACTTGGAAAACTTTTAAAATGTGCAAATAGCGGCCGACTTGGAGAGAATGTGCCTCATCTTTATTTGATCTTTATGCTCTTAACTCCCTTCGTTTGGATGGGAGTGTTTGATAATCAGTCATCCATGTTTCACATAACAAAATATTCTTTATCTGCAGACTAGTTTAACATAAACACTGTAAAACGCAAATGAAGTGAGAAGCGCTGCACTGGCATAGTGTATCAGTACAAAATGTATGAAGTGCCTACCCTGCCTGCGTGCCAGTGAAGATTGGCATGCTCAGAAGCAGGTCTGAAAAAGCAGTCTTCAAGCCAATGCCAAGCTGAATTCACTTAAGCATTTCCAGGGTTTTGTTTCTATTACATGTTTCCCCTCTCTCTTGCTCACTCTTAAATTTATCTCAACAGTGACACTTTCTCTGCTGAGGGGAATTGATATTCTGGACTCTCTGAATATCAATGGCCCTGACTAATGCAATTCAAACTTTTCTCTTTGGGATGTCTCTCAGAGCAAAAACTGTGTTTTTTATCTGCATAGATAGCAGCCACATCATTATTCTATGAAGTGCAATCTACTGTAGCTTAAGTGTCAGAGAAGGTGGCAGCTAGGCAGCTCAGCAGATATTTTGACTCTTTAGAAATGAACGTTTATGTACTGCTCTCTCTCCTTCTGTGTTTAAGTCAAGCTAATTAACAGAGATGTGAAGGAGGAAGAAGAGACTTTTAAATAAGCTTTTAACAAAGCAACAAACGTTCGAGCAGCACGTCATCTCTTATGTTCCCAGGCTGCTCACATCAACATCTTGTCCTTAAATTTGCACAAATTCCAGTTTGTGTGACTCTGATAATAACTGAAGTTTGCTTTTTTGCTATTTTGTTTAGGTGTTTGTGTTTGCTTAATTTAGTTGATTTGTTTTTAAAAATGTGGTTTATAGTGCCAGTTTTATATTTTGCAATTGTTCCAATTTCTAAAATTTGTAATTCTCATTTTGTCCTGGTTTGACCAAACATGTAGTTGAAAATGGTGCCAGGGGCCTGATGTATAAATGGGTAGGATGTCAACAATGCCTTAATGTCACATTCATGAAAACATGTACAGTATGTGGACAAGGACACAATCTTCATTATTGGGGCTCTGTATGTCACTACATTTAGTCACTACTATAAACTCCTTCTAGGTGTACTATTTTTGCACTGAGTTCTCCGAGACTGCTCTGAGAGCTCAGCCCCTGCAGCCCTTGCACAGCGTTCACTCTCTGCACTGGGTTTGTAATTAAAGTTGCCAGAAAACACAATCGCACTCCTGTGGGCTTCAATACTTTTGTCTCTGGTAGTTTTTCTGTTTATTTGAGGCCAATTGTCATCCAATAAGTCTTTTTAGCTTGAGAACCATAGAGTGCATCAATGTAGTCATATTTGTTCACTGTAGTCTTGATCTAGAGGCCAAATTAAAAGGATTTTGTCACTGTCCAAATGTTATATTAAAAAAAACTTCTTTATTATAGCTTTAAGTGAGATAAAAGGATGGAAAATGTGATCTGGACATGTTTTAATTTGCTTTCTACCAAGTATTCCTTAGAATCCCTATAGCCTTTCTCTACAGAATTGTATGCAGATTTTTTTATTTTTTCTTTATTTGGCCTTGTAATATGCATTATAAATTATTTTTATAAGGTATTTAGACAGTAAATTAATTCATCTCTGTCTTGAAATGATATAATGCCTTAAATGATAATTGTTTTCTATTTTCCCAGAATGGTGACGTGGAGGCCAAAAGTTCAACGGAGTACACAATGATTGGCATCTTTGTCATCAAAAAGGGTGCACAGCTGGAAGAGCCTGAGGACGTCGGGGTAATCATCAAACGTGTGGAGGTCCTCAACAATCTGGGTAACCCTGTGTTGGCTTGTGCCCTCCTCTTTGGACTAATCTACTGTTTGAATCTGCAATACCCACCACAACTAAAATGCACTGCTGAGGTAATCCAGAAAGTATTTTTTAATCTGGAGGGACACAGATTTTCACCAAAGGTGCAAATGCTGAAGAACAGTCTTCTAATGGGTGAGCCCTGCACATGGCAGTAGACCACTTTTATATGTAAACAGTTAGTTCCTCTAGATTTTCTTTTGTTCAGGTATTCAAAAGGAGGGATGCGCCAACATTGATACTCGTATCAAGTATTTGTGCCAATCCAGAAAACTTTACTGGAACGAATAATAGTTTAAACATGGTTTAGTTATCGGTTTAGGGTTAGGCCTGTCTCTGACGTATGAAAGAATATTTACCCCAAGTTAGATAAGAAAAAAGTCACAACATTTAAGAACACGTTGGATGTTTATTTAAAGTTGAAAAAATATAATTTTTTCTTTTACATTGCACTTTATTTGAAAATTGATTTTTTTTTTATTTATTTAGGAGAAATTATGCATATAAACACAGGTTTGATTGTGTTTGGAAAACGTTAAATTGTTATGTGTATATGTTGGAGCCTATATGGTCCTTTTTGTATTGTAAAAGATTACCAAAGTTTGTACTGTTAGAGGTGGGAGATCTATCGTCTATTAGGTAATGTCAGAATTTTTTAAGATATGCAAATTTTTAATATTGAGTATATTAATAATTTTGAAATCTAACTAAAAAAAGACAATTTGCTTTTAAACAATTGGTCTAAAGTGATTTTTTATGCACCTTTGTGCTATATTTGATTGTCAATGCTCCTTTTAAAAAACACATGAATCAAAATCACTGCATCTCACTGCCATAAACACAGTGCAGGCAGATCTGGTGTCCGTATGCTTTTATTCTTCCCTCCCCCAACCAACTGATATATGGAAAGAAGAATATCAAGACTAAATACAAGATTTCTAATATTTCATTAGAATATAATTAGTGAGATAATAAAACAATTATAATAATTTTTGTCTATATTCTCCACCTCTAATGTTGTTTAGCTGAGAACAAACATTTAATAAAATGGCATTAAAAAGTCTTTGTTTTTTTTCCCTCACTCAACATTATTAAAAACACAAGTATTTAATATGCATATAGTATTTCTTGTTCATTCAGTAAGAGTAAGCTTGCAGTCCTCTCGAACTGAATACTTTTTCATTCAGCAAGATTAATTTATTTTGGTTAGAAAGGGTCAGTTGTTGTACAGTTAATTAAATAGTAGTTAGTTTAGGTAACACTAAGAGAGCGTTTTGATTTAACTGATTAAAAACATGTTCAGTGAACATTCACAGTTTCTGTTGACATGAATAGGACATTTTAGCTCAACATGATAAATTCATATGGTAAACGGGTGGCATGGTAATATCTTGGTCAGCCAACATTTCATTTTTTTGAGTGTACAATAAAGTCTCAAAAACATATCAACTTGAACCAGGGTCACCACCAGATCTAGGAAAATTACTCAGGAAAACCTTTTCAGCTGTACCCAGAGATCTCAATAACAATGAGTCTGAATAAAGGAACAAACATGCAACTCAATGGAGGGATCATAAGGTATGACTTGCTTTCACCAACGTTCATGTAGTAAATGAAGTAACGTTACCATGGCGACGGTAACTCAAAGCTGAATGTCTAAAGTCATTGCAAAGGGGTGTGGGCTGATGAGTTTGATAGTAGAAAAACTAAACATTAAGTCTACAGTCCAAAGTAGATCACAACAGTGGAAAAGCTGACATTCTGGTTCTTTCTCTTCAGAGGAACGGCTCCTGAGATAAAATATATCTACATTAATCCACTTGAGATATGAAAACAGATAGAGATGTGATGAGAAAAGGGAGCTGAGTGTCATGTTATCTTATGTTTTTACAAAATGAAAGACACCGTGCTCCAGAGATGCTGATTGCAGAAACTTGATAGAAATTGCCTTTTTAGTGTTCCCCTGTGCCATTTTCTGGCACTGTGGGTAATAGAAACATTGCATATGTCACTTCCTCTTCTCCTATCGTTTCCTCGCTCTCTGCTCCTCTCCTAACAGGAACATGAGCAACTAATTTGCGGTTCTCCCCCTCAACAATCTATTGTGAGTCACCACTCAGTGAAGCTGCAAGTCATTAGAGTACCAGAGAAGAAGAGCCACACAGCCAGTTCCCAACAGGCTGGCTCTTCCCTCACACCTAAATAGCAGCGGGATGCTCGGCTAACAAACCATAGCTCACAGCTTGGTGTTGACACCCAAAGCATGCTGGACTACACCGTTGTTCTCTGTTTGCCTTTTTTTTAAGGAAAGATTCTCCTTCTGTCTCCACTAACTAGTTTCAAGGTTCAACTGAAGTCTTCTTTATTTCCTGTTTCTCTGCTTCTTCCTCTGTGTGTCTTTTCTCTGATCTGCTTGTTAACCGCACGTCTCACATGCAAGCTCAAGAGACCTCTGCACAGTCCTTCAGACCACAGAAACCTCATAAAACATCAATAGGGATATAAAAGGAAGGTTTTGCCCATCTCATTATCTTTAACCAGCTGGATAGCAAAGCAGGTCAGCAGAATCATGAGACCACTAACCATCCAAAGTTTGCTCCTCTCAGCACGTCTCACATGCCTCAACACTTCATAGACCCCTTCTTTGAAGGATTTCATTCAACCTGCACACACACTTAGGGTGCATTCACACTGCCGCTGTTTGGTCTGCTTTAAAGAGACCGTGGACCGCTTTCACGGATAGTACGATTTATTTGGCGCAGCGTGAACACCAACCACACTCTGATGCAGACCAAAGAAGCCGGGGGTCTCGGTTCACTTGCAAACGGACCATCCACTGGACCAAAAAGAAAGTGACGCACACCAACCACAACAAAGCATCAAGAGGAAGAAGGAAGTAATTGAAGACCTGAATATTATATATTTACTTATATTTTTATGTATGCTTTTCCACTCTGTGAGAAATTTAAGTGGGGGCCACCTTGTGTGTGTTTTGTTAATTATCAGTTAACAGATGCAGGAGAAGAACCAGTTAAAACCAGTGTTGGGGTTAGACAGCATGTGAGGAGAGAGAGAGAGAGAGAGAGAGAAGAGGAAATCCCACCTTTGTTGGCCAGAGTATAAAAGACATTGTAACTTCTTCCTTGTTCACTTGAGCTGATGTTGTCAACACAGATGCTTATTAAACCCGGTGCCGAACAAATGCTCTACAAATAAACCGTCCAAAATAAGCTTTTCTAACCGAGGTAATGTCAAGTTTAGAAGTTTTCATTCACCAGTGTGTATTACATTCACCTGTAAAGTCTTTTGCAGCATATTACCGCTTACATTAGCAGCTGATGCTCTGGTTTACATGACGGCATGTTACAGCTGCGCCTGCTCTCTGTGTCCACGGCAGTCAGCACACAAACACACACACACAGACATGTGCACACGGGTTTCCATCAGAGGACAGAGTGCACGTGTCGATGAACACGTCAACCAGCTGGAAATCAGACAGAAATATGAGAGTTTTCTAGATTCTCTCAGGCTGGTGGAGATGGAAGCATCTTGATCCAGTGTGAAGCAGATGGTGGATTTCTCCTGCTCCGGTGGTACTCTGATAGTGTCACGGTCGTCACGGGAACGCGCACAGTTGATCAAGCTGAACCTACAGCCACTGAAGGAATTTCTAAGATCGCATTACAGGTTTAAATGGATCAAATATTCTTTCTATGTTACATCAACAAGTTATCTGAGATCAAAACTTAAAGAATATTCAAAGTGACTTAAAACGATTTAATCAGGACATTTAAAAAGTTTAACCTTTCTTAGATGTATTCTTAATATTATATTTTTAATAATGCACCAGGTTAGTGTCCCAAGTTTATTACTGCAGGTATATACCCCTCTGGTGTCCTCTGTTGGCTGCGCTGGATCTGCTCAGTAATTCTGCCCCACAGTTTCACATGTTTGTGAAAGCAATTGTGTCAACAGTCTAGGAGGGGATTGGTCCTTACAGACATCTTTAACTACAAATACTTCATTAAATTGCAGTTGAATGTCAATATAATGCTAGATTAATATGTTGCATAACTACAAAGTGATGTAACTCAGGTAATAACACTGACCCAAATCGATATTGGATCAGAACAGATTGGATTGAATCTTGATAATCAATTTTTGAGAATCAGAATTCATTCGATTCTTGAAGTTTGCATCGATACCCAGATCTACCTTGAAGCAGATGGGGCAATGACTTACTTGGCTTGACATGTGGGAATATATGTCCATACAGTGATGCGACAACCAAAAAAAGAAAAGGACAAAAACTGGTAGTAAATGCAAGAATAGCACTAACACACTAAAATGTATTCAAACCAGATCAGGAATCCCTGTCAAACAGGGTTTAGAGTCTATTTTATAATGTTTATATACAGCTTTATGCAGCTTTAGTTAGCCAGAGAAGTGTCATTTTTTTTCTATCCAAAGGAAAAGCAAATGAGTGAAAGAGATTGGGAATTACTGAACTTAACTGCTGAGTCAACAAGCAAGAAATGTAGCAGCTTAATCACAGAGACAGCAAGCAGACTGCCTGACAGGGAAATTAAAATAGGCAAGAAAGATGCTACTGAGAGCTGAGAGTGACAGAGATCGGACAAAGGGAGAACGTTAAGAGGGCAGAGGGTCATTGCCACCCTGTGCTCAGCACATCTTTTGATATGACAGACGGCAAACATAATTAGTCATCATTTTCTGTGCTAACCCTTGGAGTTCACAAAGTCACAACTATGCATATGCATGAGTCTAAACCCTTCCTCTTATCCTCCCATTTGCTCCCAGAGAGTTTGAACAGCATATGAAATAGCAAACATTTTTTCTTCGTGAAGACAAGCGGGGCAGACTTTCCCGCAGCGCTGGCTGCCATGCCTCAGCATTCCCCGCCATAACTTTCACTTTTCGTCCCAAAAATCCATAACAGTCAAAGATTGCCAAAGCTTGGCTTGTGACTGCTCTGAATGTCAGTGTTGGAGATTGAATCAATACAGCGACAGAAGCTGCCACGTATTAGCTATCTCTCTCCTCCAGATGCCTGTCAGCCACACTCAGCTGGAAGCCCTCCATTAATGTGCTGTGGAATAACATAGTCTGTCCCATGCTTGGAGACAGATGCATCAAACAGAGCTTGTGAAGTATTTGGTCTGTGAGTGTGTGATGTTCATGCAGGTTTTGCAGCAGCTCCCTGGATGGAAATAACCAGCTTGGATCAAAGCGAGCGTGATATAATAATGTGATATCACATGAAAGAAGCCTTAATGACGACAAGTGATCTTTTAATCATGCATGCATGTAAGACAATGCATTTAGCAACCATGGTGGGCTTTCAGAACCTCTATCCAGCTGCAATACCATGCAGATTTCATGCATCAAGGAGTTTTGCTGCACTGCAGCAGAAGGGGTTACAGAGGCTTTCTTGTATTCACTCAAAGAAAAACTAATGCTGACAAACTCCCAACTTCAGCAGCATGAAGACAGGTGACATCTGAAAAGCTGGCTTCAAAAGAGTTTTATTTTATTCTTTTATTTATTCATTTATTTCAGGCTTCAGTATCACACAACTAGGACTGACTTCACAGACGCGCATTGCATTGCTAACCCAAACAAAACCAAACACACAAGCACAAACATTCACCTCACACACAATCAGAAACATGGTGGCAATGCCAGCAGAAGCTTGGAAAGTGTGTATGAGAATAAGAGGAGCCAGATTCCCTCACAAGACCCCCAGCACCTGCTGTGCCACCTTCGTCACCAAAGGGGGAGTAGGTCATGCTTTAAAACTTTTAGCCGCTCCTCCCCTGCCTTTCATTCCTCTTCTAAACCCACAGCATATCAGCACCCTCCTTGCCTGTGACCTCGAAGACGCAGCAGGATTCCTCTCATCCGTCTCTCTTTGAAGGCCATATCTTCACATGGACAAGGAGATGTGCAGACAGACAGGCAGAGTCTGTCTCTAAACTCATGGAGTAAACATGGCTGTTGCACATAAAGCTTCAAACAGCAATAACTGATAAGATGGTTGTTTTTTTTCTTTCTTGAAACTAGCATCTGTAGATGCACGCTCCCCATGCTGGGACGAGCATGAAAAATGCATGCAGCTAGAACGGTGGGAAATGTCAATAGAGAAATCAAAGCAATCAGGATGGTAGTGAAGGGGATATTGGTGTGATAAATCATGCTCTTCTGGACGAAGGTTGCAGAGGTGGAGGGGAGGAGGAAGTCGAAAGAGGGGCACAAATGGCAAGGTGCAGTGTGCTCAAACATATGCCTCGGGGAATGGCTTGAAGACACATTTTATTCAAGGGTGTTATTTAGAGTGTGAGTCGTGATGCAAAGTCATTTCTGACACTGACCTTCGAAGGGCCCCATTCTCTCTGTGTGTTATTTCTTTGATTTAAGCTTTGTGCGTCTTTCTCCTGGGAAATGATGACAGATACACACATGGGTTTGAGATTAGCCCAATAGGACATTATTGCCCTCATCAGAAAAGCTGCTACGCTGCAAGATCATTGATGGATGGTGGTTCCTAAAATGGCTTTCTGGGCAAAATGATATCCAAATGCATTTTTCAGTTGTGAAAATGTTTTCTGTTGTTGCTCTTTCCGTACACTGACACATGATGGTTCTTAGTTTTCATCACACGTTATTACTGGAAATAGCAGTTGGTTGTTTACCACAACACCATTCCCCCGTCCCCAACAGAAGAATTACTTAAATAATGCATTGACCGCAAGCCGATGCAAATGCCATCTTAATAGCTAATACCTACAGTTCGCACTCCCAAGGCAAACAGCTTTTCCACCTCAAAGGAAAATACATAACATAGGCACAGTAACATGTGGAAGCATGTGGATGAGGAAGAGAGCGTTATCTGAGGCTCCATTAACCTTGTTTGCAGCGAGGCACCTCCACTATCCTAAGCCCACATCGAGTGGGAAACCTCAAGGGACTCTCCACTAATTAACCTTGTGAAGGCACCCTCAGTAGAAGGAGGAGAGACTGGAATAATAAGGAAGCCTTTGCCAGGCCATTAGCAGGAAGATTAACACATCCAACTTTCAAGTAGCTTTTTGACACAAAACCAATATTTATCTGCGATGGTTTGGGTGGTGGTGTGACAAAGCTGAATTCCAAGTGACAGCTGTGATTCAGCCTCTCCACGGAGCTGCGCCATCAAACAGCCTTTGTCTTCACTACTTTTTTACAAGAAATTTGCCCTGCTCTTTATTCACCAGGAAATCCATGGAAAAGCAAGATCAATGAGAGTTGAGAGGAACACAGACTTATATTAAAATCACACCTACAGATCATTTTGATGTTTTCATCTTCCTGACCTGCATGTCTGGACAGTGGTGGCCAGTATAATTCCCTTTTATTTTATTATATTGTTGTTATGAACTCCTTTATGTGTATTTTTATTCTTGTTGCTATTGTGTATTCTTATTTTTTTAGGTTTATTTAACCTTTGACTTAACTTTTTAGCATTTTTAGCTGTTTACGGGGATCCTTCATGGGGCTTTGCCTGCTCGTGGTCCCGTGGACACACACAGCGGTCGTTGCTGTGGAGCTGTCCAACACCTTCACGATTACCTTTAGTCTCTCCGTTGTCTTCCGGGTTTATATCCTCCTTGTCCAGCCTGTGAGTTTTGGTGGACTTGACTGTTTTTTTGTGGTGCCATTTTGTGAATTTATGAGTTCAATGTTCCCACATTGTTTTTTTATTATGGGAGTTTTAGATATTTTTCTTCATAACCAAACCCAATTTGTGCTTCTCTACAACTTTGTCCTTGACCTGTTTGGAGAGCTTGTTTATCTTCACATAGCTACTAGATTGGTGGTGCCTCTTAATTACAGGTGTTGCAGACTGAGAGTTTTCAGAATTTATCTGGGTTCATGACAATTAGACTGTGATTATTTTTCTATCTATTTGTGTTATTCCTGAAGATTTTTTGTAGCACAAGATTTTATTTCAGAATTAAAAAAAAAAAAATCTATATTTTTACACTTCAGATAAATAATAATGCCATAAGAACTAACAAACATCCTTTCCTTTATCAATGCTGAGACAACACTAGTGTGCATGCTTGCAGGAAATATTGGCCTTTTTTTTTTTTTTTTTTTTAATGAATCACGATTCTAAGACACGAATGGACCTAAAAATGAGTCATTTTCCATCTTGAACGTGCATATAAATGCATGAACATTGGGAAGGTTTGAAAACTGTCAGCATAAACACACCAAAAGCAGGAGAAAGTTGGGATCTCTGGTTTTATCTCAGACATGCTGGGATTTCTGCCAGCGGGCGTGTTATAAAGACGCATATAAAGGTGAGCGTGCCTCTGTTTCACCAGCTATTTATCGGCGCATGCCATCATATAGCTTGTTCTCAGTATGATCTGACTCAGCCTTTATCTTTGTCTTTTTTTTCTTCACGCTCTGCGCTGTGCAACTTGCTTTCACTCTATCTGTGAAACACACCTTTTCAATGTTTGGGTGGTTGCAACATCCCTATCTTGTATCTCTTTACTGAACTTTCTAGCAGAGTAAGGAAGTTTGGCATTTCTACCCAAGAGAAAATCCACAAAAATGGAAAAATCCGAAGCAGCACCGTGAGACTTCAAAAGAAAAGGACACAAAGCTTTTGAACATTTTTATAACTCTCCCTATGCCATTTGTTATTCAGACTGTACCCACAGGGAAAAAGATGTCATTTTTGAAAGGTGAATGGGTGTTAGTCACACTTCAATAAGAGTACTGAGGGGGTGGTCAAGGCAGAAAGCTGCAGGAATTATCACCTCGTAATCTCTCATTGATTTGGCCACATTTTATTGTGTTATGCAGCATTGCAAAATCCTGGAGAAATTGTGTCAGAGTGACTTTGCACGGTGATGTTGGGCGACAGCAGGGTGCATGCTGGAAGACCTTCTGGGCTTCATGCATAATGCTCTTTGTGTTTTCTGGGAAGGATGGACGAGTGACAGGGAGGACTGAGTCCCTTCCAGAATCTCAAATGGATTACGCTCACTTTCTCTCTCTTCTCGCCTACCTCTCTTCCTCTCTCTTTTATGCTATTTGCTGGAAACAGCCAGCATCATTGATGTGGCCTTTTCCTGAGTGTGGCACGAGAACAAAGGATCTGTGCTTCCTTAGCATGCTATAGCGATATTTTTCTCTCACTATTTCCCTGTTAATTATTACTGCTTTATTTTTCTTCCATCCATCCTGCTACCTTTCTTTCATCCTTCAGTTTTAATGATTTATTTTGCAAGAAAGTCTGACCTGTGCTGAAACTGAGCCGTAAGTGTCACTTCAAAAGAAGGTTTCACGTCAATTATTCCCATTGTAGACTCTGACGGTGACAAGACTGTATATTTTCTAATTAAATTTAGTTTGTGTTACTCTTTTTCTTTTCTGGTGTTCAATTGGATATATATTGCTTAAGTGCCTCTCACCCTGAACGGAAAAATGACTGCCTGTGTATTATTACAGCTGGCGTGAGTAAAAGTGGAATTAAATAAACTCAAAATGTATGGCTCAACCTCCAGATTTATTAAAATAAACTTGGTCCTTATCACAAGGGTCATACAATATTCCTGAATCCCATTATGCTGGATTTCATTACATAACAGCACATTGCCCATTAGCCCGTTGCTCCCCCATTTACAACGCCATGAATTATGAATTAGCTTCCTTTCATCGCAGCTGGAATGCTCTCCCTGATGTGCAAATTACACTGAGGAAAACAACTGCATCCCAAGCAAAGTTGGTCCACTTCAACCCAAAATCCAAGCCTTCAAGCCAGTCTGCACAGGCCCCCAAACAGGACAAGAAAAATTTTAAACCACTTCATCTGATATATTATGCTTTGCTGGCTACAATAACATTGCATTCCCTCCACTGGTCGTATTCCTAGATGGTCATAAGCATACAGTAAAAAATGGGAGAATCCAAAACAGCTCCTGCTTTTATAATTGTGAAAGCATATTTCTGTATGCTTGTTCTATCACTGACAGTGAGTTGGAGGTAATAGATTACTGCAGTCACTAATGTGCCCCCAAGAGGTGGCCCCCAGAGCAGAAGACGTATTATCAATAGATATAATACTCATCGTACTATCCTGTGCAATTTCTCAAAGCATGAAACTTCCTGTGGTGCTTTATTATGCTCACAGATATCCCAGTCACTCATTGGCTGCATTCACACTCTATGAAAACCCTCAAGAAGAGATTAATGAAACATAAATCAGAAAACGGAGGCAGGGATGGACCCCCGGTGCAACATGGAGGTGATTATGAACTCAAATGGGCACTCTTTTCAATAAAATCATGAAATATGATCTGGCTTTAAGATAGTTAAAAGATTCTTACTAGGACATTAACAAGATGTGTTCTCTAAGTACGACCCAATTATGAGACCGACTCTGAATCGGCCCATCTTAGTGGCAAGGTCAGTAATAAGAGAGCCATGAACATACCAGTGCAGATCTGGACCATTTTCTCCCATTGACCCTGTGGCAATAAGAACAAAAATTACTATGAATAAGCATACGGGACAATGTTTGCATTAAGAAAAGTGCCAATTTGAACATTATACTTGATCTTCAGGAGGGGCAAGGTTTTATCATGCCAGTTGTTCCTAACTACATGACACACAGGGCGGAAGTGAAAAGAAAACAGAAGAAGTAAAATTTAAATCCGAAGAAAAATGTTTGTTATTTATGTACTACAAAAGGCACATAATGGACCCTTTCAGATCAGAATGAGTTTCCTTTTATTAACCATGCAGGTTCAAAGAAGCTTTTATGGTTGAAAGAAGAGATTTGTTCCATTTCAACCTGAACTTAAGATTCAGCTCCTGTAATCACTTAGATAGCAAAATGATCAGGGAATACAGATGGTGCAGGCAAACAAAGTGCTTCCCCACCACTTCAGAGACCTCACCTCCGGGCAATAGTGCTTCTGGGTTGGCTGCTCCCAACGTGAATTGGTGGCAGCTCCCTAAAACTGCTTTGTGACTTCTTCCCATATAAAATTGGAAAGATTATAGCAGTATCTGATGTGATGGGAGAAATATCCCAGTCTCCATGCACTACATAGTGAACCAACAGCTTGGCAACTATACACAACTTTTGTGTGGAAATTGCAGAAAAACAAACCCAAACACAAGACCCTGACAAGCTACAGTCCCAAAATCCAAAGTTTGTTAGAGACAGAAAAAACAAACAAACTGGAAAAACAATACAGGAAAACATGAGGAGCAAAGAAATGTAACACTGGGTACAACTGCAAACAAGAAGTTGTTGAGAAACTTGTCTAATGGTGGAAAAAGATGACCAGGCAATAAATAAAGAAGTCAGGGGAGTATATATGTATATATGTAGGAGGATCAGCTAAGAGAATCCGGTGATGCAGTAATCAACTGATGGATCCCAGATGGGAAAACTAAACAAAACTAATCCTCCATTTCCATTTTTGTGTATGAGTCAAGGGAGAGTCTAATTATTAATTCAAGAGTCACCATAGTCTCTGAAAAATGTGCAAAAGGGATAAGACAAGAGTCAACATCAGACTTTACTGGCTAAAAGTCTGATGTTGATTCCCATCTTATCTTATCTGGCAGAGTACAGGGAGGATGCAAGATGGATGCTGACTAGCCGTCGTTAAGAGGCATGTTACTAAGAAATAATGACAGTTCTGCAGTACATGCTTTACATACATTAGCAGACCAGTAACATGCCATCTGAAGAGATGAACAGAGCAAGTCTGGGGCTTTTGGTGGAGAACATGCTGTAACTAACATCTCTCTGTTATGGTTTCTGGGTTTTGTTGTATTTGCGTTTGTATTTGTTTTGTGTTTCTTTTGATTTGCTTGTTCAGTTTTGTATTTGACTATCTTTGCTTCGTGTTTCATTTAGTAGTTAAAGTTTCCCACCTTCATTCCAGTTCGTTTTACTTCCTGTTCCAATGTCTTGTGACTGAACAAGCACATAGAATTTTTTGGAGTTTCAATTTTGGCTTGTATGTAAATATTCAAAAGCTAGCTATAATACAGCACATCACTAACACATAAACTGTACAGACTAAGAGTAAATAACATAAAATATGATTTTGGTACATATTCTGGAATAAGTTTAATGTACATCCAGGATATGTATTGCAGGAACCTGTGAAAAAGCTAAATGGTTTAATATTTTTATATCACTACACCTGGAAGAGTTATTACAAAGAGAAGCATATAATAAAGGAATGGGCAACCAATAAACCGTGTCAAAGTTTGCAAACATTGTGACTTTTTGGTGGGCGGAGCTTAGCCTGGAGTCAAAAGCGGAGGCTAGAAGCTATGTTATCAAGTGGCAGCTAGCAATTTTCGGTGGCATTTTGGTAAATGGAGGGTTTTCAAGCAAGTGGTTCAGTCTCGGAACTGTTGGAATATGTACAGACACTCACTCTACGGGACTTTGACAGCTATTTTAGAAAATTAGATGGAAGCAGGCTGGCTAATCCATACACCTTACGGGAGCGGCATAAAGATCTTTATGGACTGGCGACGGTGGAGTGGCCAGACGTCTACATGTACCTAATCGAGACACCATGTGTGTACAGCAAAAAGAAACTCAAAGCATTTAAATCACGGGATGCTTACAACTACGTCATAAATAGCCACGTTCAAATAATAAAATCCATCCATTTATGTCCCGATCTTTGTGTGCTGCGGTTTTAAGTTTAGCATTTATGTGCTTGCTAATGTGCTGATAAAAGCAACGTTATATATCCAACATTTTCCTTTATAATGTACAATTTAGTAAATTTGGACTCGATAACAATCACTTAACATTACATTTATCGTACCTGATAAAAGTGTGCGCTGCAAACACAAGAATTGTTGATTATCGTCAATGTCCTGTCCTTTTGTCTTATTGCGTTCAGCTATAATTGTCTCCGTTTTTTTCTGACTTGGTATCCTAAAATAAATTTATTTACTGCCAGGAATGTTGTTCCTCTGATTCTGGCATCCAGATCCTGTTTTTGCCTCCGGATGCAGTAGTGACGTCATTGATTACGTAGGCCGTGAAAGAGTCTATTAGTAAAATAAATACATGTTTTTCTAGAATAAAACCTTAAAGAGCAAAGTCCTTCAACATGGACAAGGCAATGCAAAAGAAACAGGCTTCTGTCAGCCTGTGACTAAAGGGGCTGGAGTCATTCCAGCTGCCATTGGGCGAGAGGTGGGGTACACTATCGATAGATCGCGAATCCATGACAAGTCCAACACAAGGACAAACAACCTCCCTTCTCACTGTCACTCCTGGGCTGAAATTATAATAACCAATAAAGCCTACATATATATATTTGGACCTTTTGGAGGAAGCTGAAGTACCTGAAGACAACCCACGAGGGAAACAGGCAAACTTCACACAGAAAAGCCCGAACCAAGATTTAAACCAAGAATCTTGCTGTGAGGCAACAGCACTGACCACACCACCACACAGCCTGTGGGCAGGTTTAGGAAGAGATGGTTTTTCTCCCAAAAGTATAGTAGCACGGTTGATTTGTATTCAGAAAAGCACAATATGCCGTGTTGTATTATCTTTTTGTAGGTGTGTGAGAGTATATAATCTAATCCTCTTTTTATCAGTGGACTCTTTGTATTAAATAACTAAATCTAGCCTCATTCTCAAAGCCAAGGATACAATCTTAGTCTCATCCTTGATGCTAGGCCAGATGGGTGCTGATGTATTCTCACAGAATTTCATCAGATGCCCTTCCAGCTTAGCTTACTGTCCATCTCCGTGCTTTAGAATTTCTCTGATTGGGCCTCTAAATTGGATTCCAGCACACTGGATCACTTTTATGTTGCTTTGGTGCTCATGGCTCTGCCTCTCTGCATCCAGCACATACAATCCTCCACTTTTCACTTCATCTGCTTTAAAATTGCAGCTTTAGTATTCATCCAAATTAGCTTTAACTTTTTAATACAACTTTAGTTTTTGTTTCATCACCATTTTCTTTGATAATGTTGGCAATATCATGTTTATTTAGCTTAAAATGAGATTATGACGATCAAAATAGCTACACAAATCACTAAGAAGTCATCCAATATCTCACTTGATCATAGTCAAGCTTCCTGTACTTTACATATAAAAGTATCTGAAGTAACTAAAGAAATGAGCAACAATATAAGAAAACATTAAATATCACATAGCCGATCCTAATGGGGGTATCAAATAAAAAACAGCACAAAAGTGGTTTTATTTTTATTCTGCAACTAATTCTGTTACTTTCAGACATTTTTAATCTATAACAACACAGGGGTTCAATGATTTTATTACAGGTACAATTTCAGCCCATACCACTGAAAACACAGGCCAAACTATCAGATTTCTACAAGCTTGTTATCGTTCAGAGTATTCTACCATTAGAATAGAATAGAATAGAATAGCAGGGTACAGTGAAACCTGCCACATATCAAATGTGCATATGTACATATATACAAAAAGCCACATTTATATAAATGAATAAATATTCATTCACTGTGCAACAATAAAAGTAAATGTGCGAGCTAAGAAGTATATAGAATTTTGTCGTTATTCCTTAATCATGTACTTATTTATTTGGCCTGCAGGATTATTACCATGGGGATGTCTCTTGTCTGGGTGGCTGAGGGTCCTGCACTGCAGCCCTATTAGCTGTAGTGTGGGCCTCAGGCCTTTCCGGATCTGGGCCGTTCCTGTGGTGGCAGTCTTGTCATGGTGCTTCCTGGTGTGATTGGATAACCAGGATAGGGTTTTCCAACAGTAGCGTCAAGCTATTACATTCTCAGTATGTTAAAAAATTTCCCACTTTATGCTACATGTGTATGAAAAGTGCTTTATAAATAACATTTTTATTTATTTTGATTATTGTTGATATTGTTATTGGTCATTATTGTTCTGTATGGAAATAATTGTATGAAGGAATTGTAAAATACCATAATCCCTGTGCTAATATTGTGTGCAGTGGAGGTATGACTTAAATTATCCCTGTCATGTGGACACCCCCACACCGGCACAAAGCTGAATGTTTCAAAACCCTTGATGATGCTAAATGTAGCACTTAATGCTTTTTATTTTTGGCGTAACACACCAGTTCTCCCACATACAAATACTTTATTAAAATTTCTTTTTTTTTTGGCAACTGCCAATGCTCAACCCACTGCTTGGTGAGGCAGAGTAAAAGATTATATTATTTTTCAAGAAGAGAGCGCCTGGAGCCAGGTGATGAGTGGGGTCAGCAGCTGAACAAGCCAAGCGTGCTGTCATGTTGGCCTCGCCTCCACCGCTCAGCTTCCAATCCACGTTTCTGTTGCTCCAATACTGAGCACACACATATGAAAACACAAATTTTTAGCTTATGTCAAGAGTTGTAGGGAAGATTGTCTATTTTCTGTAAATCTAAGCACAAAGGAGGTGTGTTTAAAGTTGATCCAATGTTTCTCCTCTCACTTTTGACACCTTTTAAATCACGTTCTGGAAACTTCTGAATATTTGTGCTGCTGTGTGATAAACATAAAATTCTTTCGCAGTGCAAAAACATCCAAAGTGACTTAACATATTCGTATTTAAAAGAACAGATTTAATTCATTCCAGCAGCAGAAGATGGGGAGCAAAAACCTTAAATGTCTGAAATGTTTACCTGGAATGTGAACTTGGCTTCAAGTAACCTCTTTTACTATAAGTTCTTTTATTGATTTACATCCATCTGTAGATCTTACAGATGCCAACAAAGCTGCAGAGCTTTCCCACTCTTAAGGAACAGCCTGCTCTCCATAGTGAAAACTTGTTCTAAGATTATTGGAGTCAGATTAGGAGATTTATCTTCCCTCTGGGAGCTTCAGGTTATTAGGAAATCAAAGACCATCATCAGTGACCCTCTCCTTGTGTTGTCCAATGAGTTTGCTCTGATGCCATCCGGCCGGCACCACCATGCTCTTCAGAGGAGAACCAGTAGACATTCTATATCTTTTATTTCTTCAAAAGGTCCTATATTAGGCAAAAATTACTTTCTAAAGGTCGTATATGTCCTCATAGCCTGCGTATGAGGCCCCAAAATGAGAAAATTCTGTTATCTCGCTCGCTTGCTCCACATTTTAGCAAATGTGTGCTCAAATTAGTGAGTCTGAGATCTTTTCCTTTGTGACCTCACGAAGGGAAAAAACAACTTGAACATTTGAAGGTTCGGACACTGAAACAAGCTGTTCTTGGTAGAGCTCACTAAAGCCACTTTGTAAATGGCTGAAATGAAGGACCAAGGCTGAATTCGGAGTAATACACTTTGAAAACAATGTTGTTGGACCTCTGACACCCATATAAAATTGTTGAAAAAATAATTTAATATAACCTCCATATAATTTAATATATATATATAATATAATATGGGACCTTTAACTCTGACAGCAATCATGTTAAATGACATTTATTCTGTCATTGCTTTATTTTAGCTGAGCTAACAGGTGTCTGAGCTTGTATTGGAATTTATTGTTTATTATTTAACATATTTATTTGTTGTGTCTTCCAATAACCTCATGGCTACTGTGTACTGATTATGTCGGGCACATTGCACTTGAATGCTGACTGGTGTCTGTGGTAAGCTGCAAATGTATTGCCATACGGGATAAATAAAGTTTTCTGAATCTGAATCCAAGCAGGGGGGAAATTTTGACTGATTAAGTGACTTGCATGCATTTGTTATGCTTGTTGGCACTGAGTTTTCCTAGTGCACAGAGGACAGATCCTTTTTCCATCAGGACACTGTAAACACTGACTCACTCTAAAAAAGCCGCCTCCTCAGCAAGTAGATGCGCTACAGCGTTTATTGGTAGAAAGGTAGGAGTTTTAACATATGTGCACATGACAAGCAGCTACAGTAACAAAGCCTACACACCGCTGGTGAAGAAGAAGCAGCCTCATCCTTAGTTTTTATTATTCAGATAGAGTGTTCAGTAAAAACTGTCTCCGAAAAGCAGTTATCTAATAGCTTTTGGTGAGGTGGGGTTAGGTGAGAGGATGTGAGTAGGAGTGGGTTTATTCATAGCCCCTATCTCTGTACTCCACCTGGGGAGGCATCGTCCTGCCTGGGGACTTATGTGTTTATAAAGGTGATGACAGGAAAAGTGAGACATGTATGACTGTGATGAGCTGTAAGCACCAGGACAACGCTGGTCATATATTACCGATTGGTTTTGTTATGTACGAATCCCTATAAATTAAATTAAAATCAGACTTTCAATAATACAGAATACCTTGAATACTTGAAGAAAGCAGTGGAGTTGTCAGCTGATCACTGATCATCCGGTAATGACTTAAATCAGATGATGGAGGATGATGTCACGCAGGCTTGATGTGCCCAAGCAGCTAATGAGGGTGCGTAAGGAGCTTTGCAGAGGCTCCAGCCAAGAAGATATTCAGCTTACATCTGTGGAAGAGCTTCACTGACAATCCAAGGTGAGGACATTGAGTCATCATGGGCTGTGTTTCAGCTCTCCAGCGCTAAGCAACTGTGCATTTCTTGGTTGTTTCACCTCTCATCTGAAAGGCTTCTTCCGTTCAGAACTAAAGAAACCTTTCAGATCAGGGGTGAAATGTCTTTGAGAACCAAGAAGAAGAAATTCTCTAAGTTTTCTTCCGTCTCTTTCCATCACCATTCCCTGGATGACTTAGAACCTACACCAACTTACAACTGGTCAGTTCCTCAATTGTTATGAATTTGTTTGCTTAAAACTATTCCAATGTTTGTTCCCTAAATATTAGTAAACTGTCCATTTTATTTGATAAAAATTCATGCCACCAAATGCCAACATTCGTTTCCCCACAGATGTATATCAGATTTTGATCAGTGACCACAGAAGCTGTGGATTCTTTCTCTCAGAGCACATTTCCTGTTCATGGCAGCTCCTCCCTGGGGAGTGACACTCATTCCAGTCTGGAGCAGAGCGCAGAATACACCTCCCACACAGCAGTAAAGCAGACTACACACTGGGGCCAAAGAGACTAGTACCTCATCTTTACTTGACCTGGTATGGACTAAGTTGCTCCCAGCAGGAAGTGGTGAGAGCGAAAACTGCCACAGTGCAGCAGAGAAACCCCACAGTCAACACCCAACAGGTCTGATACTGCACTGGAACACATTTCTCTCCTCTGGGTGGATTGAATTATATTATATTCTGCGTTTAAATGCAGGTGACAATCTATTGTAAAAAACTGCATGTAAAGGAGAGGTTGTGTAAGCACTGAGATGTGAATAAGTCTAGCATCAAGTAAGTAAGGCCATTAACAGCTAAATATACAGTATAAAACCTACTAAATAAATTATCCAAGCATTGCTGAGAGGTCAAAGCCACTTAAGACTATATTTCACAATAGAAAAGTAATTCTGAAGAGTTTCTGCATGCCACATGAATGCCCTTTTTGACTTTCAAAAGAGTCTGCTTCAGGCAAAGGTAATTCATGCCAGAGAAGAAGAGAAAGGAGCGTTTGTGCAGGGAGAAGAGCTCTGTGACTCACAGCCTGCTTTCTCTGCTTGTCACATACACGCACACACAGAAGCTTTTTTAACTGGGGCACAAATCAGTCATGCGCAGATCTATGCTCCATAATTTCCCTGAAGCTGGTTGGTTACAAGCGATCTTATGACTGATTGTATAAAATGTTCAGCACCAGGTTTTATTCATTCAGTCTTTGCCTGCTTCAACTTTATTTTTTCTTTTCAAGGACATCATTATGTGCCGAACACTGGCATGGTTTAGGCCAAAGCTGACATATTCAAATTCAAATCTACACCTGTTGACACATGAATGCAGAGAGAGATGAAAACTTAATCAGCTCTGAGCATATTTACTGCCCTCTCACTCTCTGCACAACGTTGCCTGCTTTAATGACAACATGCATCCATTAATCCTGGTAGGACTGAGATGAATGCTTGTTTGCTTGATCTTTTACATACCTCTATGCTCAAGGTTTTTGGAGAGAGAATGAAAAATTGCATACCAAGACCAATACCAATAACAAGTCAGTGTTCCAGAAAAACAAATAAGACTTTAAACCATGTGCTGCTACGTTTACTCTTTTGTTTGTGTTGTTCTATGAGGTTGCTATTGTTTTCAAGAGAAAAAGATTCTCTCACTTACGACTTTCTGTGGTGAAAATCTTCTTGTACTGGCCCGAGGTGTTAGGCAGAAAATTAAAATGTTCAGCAAAAAAGATCGAGAGATGGAAAATTTCACAAGGTTGTAGAAAAAGTCCGGCTCCTCCAGGCGCTTGGTAATGTTCTGACCTCAATGTAAATCCATCAATGCCATTTTCTTAATGAACTGATCTATGATTTACACCGTCAGTGGAGCTCGTTTCCGCTGCCGCCTCTCGCAAAGTGCTGACAGAGCCTTTGTGTAGTCGACAGACCTTTGTGTTATTGTAAGGAAGCTGATTTGTTTTTTTTTTGTCTTAAATCCCCAATCCTGGTCCTACGCTTCCATACAGAATTAATTATACATGTTTAAAATGCCTCATAGAGCATGTACTGTACAGTATTTACAACTGCTAAGTATAGAGATTGTTTATTCAAACATAGACATGAGGATTAATATAGTTTCCAACTATGGAAGCAAAAATGAGACGTGTTAACTCTAACCAACCATACAGGTCAGAGCTCTTAAACATATGTGGTGTAAAATAATTTGAATTCTGAATTTTTATGAGGCTTTAGATGGCAAATGCTGATTTCTTCTTTGTGTATTTATGATGCACATCCTCACATGTTTCAGCAAAATGGGATTAACAAGAAGGGAAAAACGGGATTGTAAATAAAAATGGTAAATAGATGCCGAATGAATATTGCAGGATGGGTTTCTGTCTCCTGTTTGAGCAAACTCCTGGTAAATCTTCCAATGCACAAAAGTAAGAGTCTGTAACTGAAATTAAATGAATATGGCATGCACTCTTCACACTCATAACTCCAAACGGCTGAATCATAAAAACAATAAAGCAGCTCCGACAGAAAGCAAAGCAAAGTTTCCCCTCATAGTATCCTGAGTCTTCTGCACATGCCAAGCGAGCAATGTAGAGAGAATATACAGCGGCCAGTCACAAACTGTAATAGCTTAACAGGATTGCCAAATAATAAAAAAAACAAAAAACTCAGAGAGCAAAGAGATTAATCTGTGTAATTAAATCGCTAGTTTTTTTTTGTTTTTTTTTAAATAACACACTATTGCAGAAAACATCAAAGTTATAGAAACCAAAATGTGAAATTATCTCTGCAAGAGAAGCTGATTTTAGGCATGTAGGTGTCTTGTCACAGCTGGGAACATAACCCATCAAAAACTACTTCATCCTCCTGATTTATGAAGCTTCTGAAAGTCTTCAAGCCTTACATTTAGAGCAGTGATTCTCAACCCTCAAGATAACAAACATTGGTGTGAAATGCTGTCCGCGATAAAGCCTAATTCGAATTTTTATTATGGCATGAGTAATAACTTTGTTGTTTAGGCAGTAATATGCTAAAAAACTAATTCATTATTTGCACAGATTATTGTCTTTGCATTAAAACCTCAATTTTGACAGCCCTAATAAAAACATCTAATATATTTAACAAATTTGTACATTTTTTTACAATGACATGGCAACCCCTTGAAACTATCTTGGTACTGCCAGCTTGAGAAATGCTGGTTTAGAGGATGGGTGCATGACCCACTCTGCCTAATAGCTTATTTAGTAAAATCATTGATATTTTAAAGGCGCAAAGTAACCAACAAATACGTAGATAAAAAATGAAATGGCTCATTAGCCCCTTTTGCTTGTTATGAATGAAATGCTTTAAAGATGTGCTGTTACTGAAAATAAAGCCCAAGGCTGCAGGGCAGTCTTAAAGTACCATAACATTCCTCTTTACCAAGAGATTTGACAGCTGCTCGCAGGTTGTGGTGCACAGAAGAAAGTTCCTAAGAGAAGTTTATATAAAAATACTTGAAAAATAAAAGAAAAGCTTTAGGATGAACAGAAGTTTGGAATTGTGGGCGTAGCTTTTATCACAAAGTGCTTCCCAGGTTGGAGCTCTCTGAATGGAGGCCAAGCAGTCTTTCAGGGAAAAAAACAACATTTTACTTTCATTAACCTAGTTTAGATTCGTCGTGCCACAGAGCTGTTTGGCCTCTTGTTAAAGGGGTGCGGACCTTTTCAAAAGAAGGATGAGATCAGAGGACTGTGCCATTGAGCTCAGAAAGACTGGATGAAAACCTTTTGATTATGTTGTTAACAAAAACCCCTAAGTGGTACCAGCCGACAGGTGCAGGTAGCTTTAAGATTTTTGTTTTGGTTTATTTTCATAATTTTAAAGCCCCTTTTCTTAATGCTTTTGTTTGATAGCTTAATATTAATAATGTGTATATTTTTACATTATGGGTCCATTTGGATTTATTTCTGAAGATATTCTAAATCTGACCAGCATTTTAAGTGAATGATTTAGTATGAGAAACCTCAGGCTGATTCCCCCAGAAAAGAAATTGTTAGAAATAGGTTTAAATAAATGGAAATTGTAGACTGGAGTACCCTAAATTAAAACATCTTAATAATATAACATTTATTTACTAAAAATGTATTATTTTACATTGGTCAGTGCATATTAATGAAATGCAATGTATTATCATAAATATGTTGGATTTAGCAAGATGCTATTTTCCATTAATAAACATTACAGAAATGACAGATTACAAAGTGCAGAATTTTATATAATATATGCTGTTTTGCAGCATTTTATGAGAATCAAAAGACCAAAATCAAACAAATACCAGCCTCTTTAAAAATAAAAATAAATGATGTGATATATTACATTATATATATGTTATATTTATGTAGATATGCTAAAATATGTTTATGAGACACAAAACTTTCTTTGCTGTACAAAAGTAGAAACTACTGATATATTGTGTTTTTTAATGTATCTGTTTCATTCCAGTTGCTTATGATTTAGAGTTAATAACTTCAACTCAATCTAATGACTAATTGGTAATCCTCACTTAAAAAAGAAAATGAATTCAATGGCAGGTGCCAATATTATTCTTTTTTTATTTAAAGAAAATATTTAAAGGTTATGCATGTTTTTCCAAGTTCCATTAATTTAAAAGTTTGAAAGTTTTCTTTAAAGAATAAATTAGTTACAGCGACACTACTGATCGTTGGCAGATTTTTGCACTTTGGCAGCCTCTGAAAAAGGCAAAATTTACAATACAATAAAATATGATACGATACAATACGATGCGATATGGTATGATACGATACGATAGAATATGATACAATACGATAGAATATAATACGATACTATACGGTATGATACGATACGATAGAATACGATACGATACAATACGATGCGATACGGTATGATACGATAGAATACGATACGATACAATACGATGCGATACGGTATGATACGATACGATAGAATACGATACGATATGATACGATAAGATGCAATGCGATATCATACACTTTATTGCCCTCATAGGGAAATTTGTCCTGGACTCAAGTGCTGTTACATGAGTTGCCTTGACAACATCAATACACCCCACTACAAAGCAGTAAACCACTGTAATCACGTAACCACACAGCAGAAATCATAAAAATATTGAACAGTGCCCATTTGGGATCATAACAAAGAAATATGTCTAAAGGAAAATAAAAATAAAACATGATGTTGTTGCACGACCCCAAAGACATATTGCACAATCCAAATGACCTTAATGGGCAGTATTTAAACATTTTTTAAATTTTATTGGAAACAGGGACAATTGAATTTTTTAAATGGTTCAGTCTGCATTTTGGAGCTTAATACCTTCGACCTAAAGACAATGATAAATATTGTGTTATGGGCCAGATAAGACTCTCCAGTCCTCCCCATCACCTTTATGGCAAACTGTACCAAATGCAGAAGCTTAGCCTTTGCTTGTGTGGGGAGTTTTTAAGGCATCCATCTTGCATCCCCCACCCTTCTCTAAACTCTCTCTAGCCAGTAAAAGTCAGTGCGGTGATAACTTATGCCTTATCACTTCCTCCGTGACTGTCTCTCTTCTTTTTCTTGGTTCTTCAGACAATGTCCTCTTGCATTTCTTTGCTGAATCAGCAATGGTGTGCGTTACACAACCAGTGTGTGGATATTAGAGGCTGACATTTTTTCAGGAATCCCATGGGTCACGGGATTCCCGCGGGATTTCCATGGGATGGGAGTCAATTTTACTATTAATCACGGGATTGGGACGATACGGGATAAAAAGTTAACGGGAGCAGACAGTAGCGGGAGCCAAACGAAAACAAACAAACAAACAAAAAATAAAGACAGGCGCCGCCATTTTGTAGTTTTCGCTCAATAAACCTACACTACCCAGAGGCCAACACTGCTTTCCAGCCGCTGCTTTTAGAAAAGGAATAGAGTTAGCAAACACCCGCAGAGATTTGGCAAAAAAAGATTTACAACGCAAAGTTAGAAGTAATGACGTGTCTATTAGGGTGGCGGAACTGGAAGGAAAGGCGGACATTTTAATGAACTTCGCGAGAGTCAAGTACGACGGTGTCAACACAATGTATGCTGCTTGTAAAATATGTTTAGTCAATGACATTTAGAAATGAGTGAAATATAACTTTATATGTTCTGTTCAGGTTAATTCAACTTTGGTAGACATGGTGTGAACCATGTACTGTTTAATTGTTGTTCCCTTTTATTTTTTATTTTTACTGACCTCTAAATAAAGCTAGAAAAACTTAGCAGCTGGTCTAAAAAAGAATGGTGAGAACATTTAATCAAACTCAATGTATTGCCTAAAGACTAAACAAATTTTAAAAAATGGGAGCGGGAGTAATTTTTTCAGGATTGGGACGGGACAAGATTTGTTTCTGTGGGAGTGAAAATCCACTCCCGTTCACCCTCTTGTGGATGTCTATGGGCTCAATATAAAGCAATAAAGATTTTGCAGCTGTAAACGGACGTTTTCAAACTATTTCAGAATGTTTATGTGTAAATCAAGTTTTGTTACAGTGGAAAAAAAATCCGTAAAAAAAAAAGAAAAATAGGAAGAAGTGCCAGCTGGAGGAGAACGAGCTGAGCGCCTGGCAATAACGGCCGGGTGAAGGCAACAGCGGCGGTTTGCAGAGAGAGTCCGCAGCACCTGCTGCTCGAACTTCGGTCTGAGTGATATCGGTTTATCACATTCACGTTGACACACAAGTAGTCGCTTTAGACTTAAAGACCCTGCAGCTGTACAGAAGGACAGGAAGCCGTCTGCTCTTTGATTGGACAGTTTGAATTGTCACCATCCAATCAGCAGATTGAGCATATGCAGCTTCAGAGTATTGCTGTGCATTTGTGAGCACATGTTTGAAAAGAACTTCTATTATTCTTTACAGATTTCTTTAATTTTAAATGTTTTAAATTTTTTTGCAGGGTGAGAAAAAACAAATTCAAACTCTAAAAATATTTGCAAACATTAATTTACAGCTGCAAAATCTTTATGGCTTTATGTTGAGCCCATAAATGTCCAGTTTCTGTACAAATGAATGCTAACCCATTTTTTTTTATTATTTGCTACCACAATAAGGTTTAAAACCAGAGCCAAAATGACACCATTGTGATGTAAGCCAAATGGAAACAATGCAAATATCAATCAAGCACTTGTCTAAGTTAAGCACCGGTAGCGGCGGGGTGGTCGGCATTCCCAAAAAATTCTGCTTAGGTCCCTGAAAACCTTGAGCCGGCCCATGTTGGGAGTAACGCGTTACAATAACGATGTTACTTTCTTGGGTAACGAAGTAAAGTAGTGCCTTATACTTAAAATATTGGTAACGAAATTACTTTACTGGACTACAGTAACGTGTTTTTCTGCGTTACTCGAGCCGTGTTTGCCTATGTGTTTTAAGTGGTGCGCGCATGCTGCTGCCTGTGTGTGTGTGCTTGCCTGGGCATGTTGCAATAGAGATGGATTTGCGTGACGTAGCTGATTGTGCGCAAACTAAGGAAAAAGAAAAATGCAGCTGGAGTCGGAGATAGGGGCTTTTGGTCAGTGGCGATATTCCAATTATTTTTAGTTTAGTCCAGTTTCAGTCCAAACTTGTGATGAAAGATCCTGCTCGCCGGTCAGTGGAAGGGGTCCTTCAGCAGCCGACCCTCCTAAGAAGCTAAGCTTTTTTAAACATTTCCTGGAGCGCAGTAGCCGGTAACAGACAGAAACTAACAAGCTAGTTGCAGGATTCATTGTAGGAGACATGCTCCCCCTCTCCATTGTTGAATCGCCCAGGTTTAGAAAAACACTAGATAAAATGATTATGAGACAAGTGTGTCCATTTCTTCCCACAGACGGCCATCTTGTTCTGGTGGGTTTAAAGCCGTTTTCTTTACAATATACAGTAAACACTATGCAGACAGGCAGTGATGATTGTCCACGTCTACACACTGAATTATGGTCAAGTTAAGTAATAAGTAGTGGCGTTACTTTTCAAATGCAGTAACGAGTAAAGTAATTTCATTACTATTTACAGAAGTAATGAGTAACTAGTAACAAATTAATTTTTTAGAGTAACTACCCCAACACTGAGCCGGCCCTAACTTACTGCATGTACTATTGTGTTTGCAGGGCCCATCTGCTGGATAAATGGAAGTGGAAATGGAGTAAATCCAGAAGTGCTAGGTTTTCTCTCTGTTGTTTTAAGAGACTGAATGAGCACATGAATGAGAAGACGAATAACACACTTATTCTCCTTTTGAATGTCAAGTATAAGCGCAGGGTCAATATCAATAACTCCAGCTCCCCACTCACACAATGCAAAGACAGAGATGTGTGTTTTTATATAATATTGTCCTTTATTCTGATTTTATAAGGTTCATTTAAATGATTGTTTAGTTTTCACCCACATAAACACTAATAAATGTTAATGAATGTGCCCTATCTTACCACAACACTATTAATTATTTTTTGGCTGTGGGCGGTGAGGTCACAATGTGAAATGGCAGTGCTCCAGTTTGTTTGATTGATTTCCTTAATAGACAGACAGCAGATTGAATTTTTATGCATTTGCATGTGTGTGTCTGTGTGTGTGAATAGCTGATACAGACTGGTGGTGAGGGGGTTGAAGAAGTCCTAACTAAATTTGGAGATAATGACAGATGCTCTGCTGTCACATTTCTCCGGAGAACTCTGCCTGGAAGGGGTGCATGACGCCTCTTCCACGTTTTGTTCTCACCTTAGCTGCTTCTTGTTCTGTACCTTCCAACCTCCGTGCACCTCAGGAGGCTTCGCCATCATGTCATCTCTCAAACACTCGCAGCAAGAAGCAGTCAGACACGACTTCATGTTGCCTGTAAGAGTTTCTTGTATAAATGCTCCTGACTGTCCACAATAGCTATAATTTCATGAAGAAGGAGAAGAGCTGTGTGTCTTTATCCAGCTAACCTGATTACAAGCCTCCACCTTCCCTTTGTGAGCACAGTGTAATCTAGAAGCAACACCTGGGCCACTAGGCAATGCAAAATAGACGACACGCCAAAGTGCTGGCACACCCCTGAAATGAATTAAATTGGGCTATTCAGGTCTGTCCTGACCTTGGGGAGATGCATACTGCCTACTGAATGCTGTCCTTTATGACAGAGCCCCTGTGAAATGTGAAACGTATGTTAATCCATCTCTGGAGGAGAGGCAGATTTTGAGGGGACAAAATGATGGTGAGAGGTATGAGCAAAGAAAAGAAGGACAGATGGCAGAGAAGGGAAGGATGCTGGTTTAAACAGGACAGTGAAGGGGGCCAAGAAGGGGGGGGGGGCATCAACAAAGTGAAAGAAAGGTGACAAAAAGAGTCAGACAGGTGGAAAGACAAGGGTACATTCACACTGCAGCTTTAAAGCCTCTCACCACTCTTTTTTGTCACATGTCATGTGTGACACAGACCGGATACTTTCTAGTTGATGTGATGCAAAGGACACCATGACTTCTGCCCCTTTGTGTTTGAATTTTTAAACTTTGAAGCACAAAACAACTGGATGGAGAAATTCAGGTTCTGATGCATGTTCAGTTTGACATCTTGCATGACAATAAGCACAGAATGTCAGCTGACACGGTGCTTCGCCTGCTCGACTTAGCTAGCATCAAAGCAGGAAAGTGTAACTTTTGACTGAATAAGTAGCACATTTGTACTTGCAAATGAAGGCGGTATGCGTCTCCTCAAACATGGATCTACATGACAGGCTACTGCTGATATAATACTGATATACTGTGCCATGGGGAGAGAGGAAGAACAGACCAAGATTCAACCACCTCTTTCATCTTTAAACAGATTTTACTTTTCTCTTCAGTAATAAAACACTGGCTGGATTTCAGTTGTACATTTGTCAACTGGTGCTCTGTTTGTCAAAAGGAATTGATTTATTATATTATATTATATTATATTATATTATATTATATTATATTATATTATATTATATTATATTATATTATATT
>JBAMHW010000003.1:33078006-33092311 GCA_037177495.1 Rhadinocentrus ornatus
ATTATATTATATTATATTATATTATATTATATTATATTATATTATATTATATTATATTATATTATATTATATTATTTAATTATTGTCCAATAATGTTTATTTCTAAAATAATTTCCATCACAACCCACATTTGTTTTACTAAAATTTATTAAAAAAACAACATTTTTGTTTATACATATTTGTAGTTTTTCAAACTGTGATTATAAAATGTGAACATTGTGATAATAGTAAATTATAGAAATGTAGTTTATAGTAAATTTATAGAAATAGAAATTCCCTCTAGGTGCTCTAGTGTGCATGGGTATGACTGAGTTGTCTTGTCCTGGGGTGGGCAGGTAAGATGTTCTGATGGGTCGGAAACTAAGCTGGGGCCATTCTTGACCACTCTGTAACTTACTCTGTGTACCATGCCCATGCACTTCAATGTGTTTCCCGGTGAAAAAAATCTATAAAGAAATTCCTGAAGGAGAAAAATAGGTGCTTCATTGTCTTTTGAAAGCTGCTTTTCATCTGAACATGTAAATGAATAATGAATCTAAAATTAAATAGAAATACATATAAAAAAAAGGCACACTTGTGTCTGAATTATGAATTTCAACATTTTAAAAAAACAAGGTATGTTAGTCATTTTGTTTATAAATACCTTTAAATGATTTTCTCTGATTGTTGAAATAGGATGACAAAAATGATGCATTATTAAAAAAAATTCAACACTGTTTTAGTAGTTTTGATACACAAAAAATAAATTGTACAAACTAATAAATCTTTGGAAATTAAAATTATGTGTATATTATATATGTTATATGATATTATATAATTAATTAACAGATAATAATACAATAATCAGTTGTAAGATTTGATATGTCATGCTTATTAGACGTCGATTCTATTTTTATTTACTTTTTACATAAAGCTCTAATGTTTTTGGAAGGATTCTCTCAGATGTCTGCAGCCAACAGTGTGAATGTAGACAAAAAGGTCTGATATAAACACAGCAAGAGTCACATGACTCAGCTCACACCAGCCCTTCCTGTCTCCACCTATTGAGTGGGCTAGTGAGAGGCGCCTGGTTTGCAGCAGCAGCTGTGGGATCAGGTGGCTTTTCTTCCTAGGACCCAGGCAATACGATCCCGTCCCACCGTCCTTCCTCCCTCATCTTTCCTACAACTCATCAGCATGCAAGCTGTTGCACACCGTCGGCCTGCCAGAGAGAGTGAGGGAGAGGATACTCTGTAATCTACGACTGTCATGATGACTTTGAGGAGCCCAGTTGTCACCTCTCATTCCCGCTCACCTCACCCACTTCCCCACAGTCATAATCCTGGAGCTGTCAGCGAGCTGAGAGTTATTCTCTAGGCAGGAAGAGGGCGTTTTGTCATCGAGATGAAAAGTGGGCAAAGTGGGCAAAAAGAAAATGAGCAACTGAGGCCTATAAACTTGTTTTACTGCGTTGCAGAGAGGCGCTTCCATGGAGCACATGCTTTTAATTAATGATAGCCCCACCCGGCGCTGGTACTTCTTTGTGCCAGGGCTGGTCTCAGACAGCGCATCCATTGTGGAGACGAACAAATGAAGCAGTAGAAGTACAATCATGGATATTTGCATTAAACTTCTCAAATACATTTCAAGGATAAAAGTTTTTCTATGTTGGGAGAATTATGTTGCAAAAATAGGAGTATTTATAAAGGATGTCTGGTAAAACTCAATACAATTTTCTCAGTGTGATACAAGTTTAATTCCCCCAATGTTACCACTCTGTTTAAAGACAGTACTCCATTATCATAAACAAATTCTTCTGATAGCACAATGTAGAAATCTTGTCAGAGAGAATATGAAATAAACACGGGATTCAGGTATGGAAAGCACAGACTTACATGAAAACCTTCACACAAACGACAAGAGGGCCAACTACATGAAAAATTGATGAGGCGCTTAAAACCAAGATTAAAAAAGAAAAGAGGAAAAGAAAAAGGAACTCATCATGAAGAACAGAGGAGAGCGTTCGCTTCTACAAGATAACTACTGAAATATAGATTTGTTGGATTTTTGACCTGGAATGGCCATTGTGATGTGCCTCTCAGCTGTGATGGTCCTTGATATTAGGTCATGTAATATGAATGTGACAGCACGAGGAAGAAGGAAGAGTTCCCTGCCCTCCGCTGTTTTATTAATCCTCTACATTCCATCCAAGACTTTTGAACTGGGATCTTTTTTAAGATAGTTTTTGTGGAAAAGTAATAATAGCCAAAATGATACACAGAATAAAGAAACAGGTGTG
This sequence comes from Rhadinocentrus ornatus, assembly GCA_037177495.1. NCBI lineage: Eukaryota > Metazoa > Chordata > Actinopteri > Atheriniformes > Melanotaeniidae > Rhadinocentrus > Rhadinocentrus ornatus. The sequence goes on from JBAMHW010000003.1 coordinate 33,080,285, forward strand.
ACAACAAAGGCTCCGCCCCTCGAAGCCTGTTAGCAATAACTTCTCAAACAATTAGAAAAGTCAGTCACTGATGGATGACAGAGTCTCTGATGGCATAAGACTGAAGATTTATTGCTGCAAGAGGCTTCTTTTCAAGTGTTCAGACAGTTTGGTGCCTGGTGAGTGATATCAGAGATATCAATACTGAAATTAGACCCCCCCCTCCCTCTCTCTCTGAAACACACACACACCTAAACACACCCTGACATGTACCTAGACCTCGCTTACCACTGTAAATGTTTCTGAAGCTGTAACCAAAATAGAGACACGACTAAATTCCACCTGAATCCAAAGAGAGGTTTCCACTCTTCCTACAACAAAATTGGTTACTTAGTTAGTTAGTATTCTTTATTTCAAATTTAAAAATGAAGCAAAATAAACATACAAGCAAACAAAAAACATCTGAAAACCAATAATTAGAACAAAACAAAGCCACAATGACACGATGTGAACAGCTCACATGAAAATCCAGGTCCTGTCATTCTAATAAGAATTTTATTGACTGTTGAATGTTGGAAAGGGAGCAAGAGGAAGCTAATCCTTGTCTAGTCCTACCCCCATTTACTACTCTACATACATGAACACAAACTATGTATAAACATAGACATATTAAGGTGTTCATTTTCTGTATCATGTTTATAGTTATTTATAATTATGCATGCTGACTGAAAATAATGTCTGCTATATTCTTATTTATAGTTATACCTATTGAGCAGTCAACCTTTAAAATATTTGATGCTATACCTATTCCATGTACTGCATTTGAGGGATCAGTCTTATTGTCATTAACAAAAACGTCCCCCAAATTTACACACAGTTTAATGAGGATAAAATAATGATTTTGCACCATTACGTTGTTTCTAAAAATTTGATGAAAACTGCAGTGGGAAAAAACCTAAAAACAGCGAATCCCAACCTGAAGACCACTTCACAAACTTGTCCTAGATTGTCTGGACTGGGTTGAAGGTGTCACTCTAGCCAAATATTAACCTTTTAAACTCATTTATTGCCTCATATACTGGTTTCCTGTTTATGTTCAGTGTTTGAATAAATCACTGCACCTACTTACATATTTAATGACAAAAATAAATGAAATGAGAGGAGCTTCACGACACTGGCACACCTTTGTATGCTTACCTCGGTTCTATAAGCTACTTTGCAGCACTTTCTTTATTCGCAGTCACACATCAGATGTTATTACATACGTACAGAACCAGTCGAACGTCTGGACACACACGATGGGAGCATGCATGTCCAGTTGTTTAACTGTCACTGTAGACTTTCTTAATCCTCTACTTTTCCTCTCTTTAGGGGACAACTGTGTCTTGCCTAATGAGGAGTGTAGTTGATTAATTTGTAGCAAATTTCAGTACTTAGATCTACAATTGTCAAACACGGAGGGTCCCAAACTTTTTCTGCAGGGCCCCGTTTTCCTCAACGACAACCCTCATCATTTCCCACAGGATCATGTTTTACTAGTAGTGGAAAAACGATTAGTGCTGTGTAGTCTAAACAGTACATAAACAGCAGGGGCCACTGATTGGTGTATGATCATTCTGTGTGCATGGAAATCCTGAATCATGTTAACACAATTTTATTCCCTCAGAAGCTTGCAGATAGAAGAGCATTTACCAGCAGACAAAGCTGGGATGACGATCATGTATTTTTAATGAGCTTGTGGTAAGATCAGTCATCAAGAGGAACTAAACATCTCTGGGATATTTAGTTCCTCTTAAAGCCACAAATGAAATGAACAAATGTTTTGGGTTAAGAAATAAACAGCAGTGGTGGGAGTCTGGCGTGGGAGGAGGACTGAGGTTCAGTTGATTGTGACCTTTAGATGGTTTTATATAAAACAACAGGGGATCTGCTCATGTGGGGCTTTTTCCAATAGCTAAGCTTTATAACAGAGAGCATTTGAAAGTGTAAGAAAACACAAGGCAGACTTATATGTCTTCTTCAGGGGTTGTAGCTGGCATAAAGGTGCCATGCAAACCATATCTTGGGGAATAAGAATAGTATTTATACTGGTTATCTGAAATATTTCATGAAGCTAAAAAAGAAATAATATGTGACTGAAGCTTTGCTTCATGGGTTCATGTGTCCAGAGAGACGTCCATGTATAATCACTCATTTCCTTTCATTCATGTTCTTTTAGATCTCAGCAGTGTTTGTATGACTCTAAAAAATGATTGGATATTAAACATTTAGCCAGGCTGTTTAATAGAATTATAGATGTGGGATTAGAGATAAAGATAGATTGAAGATATGACCTCTCCAAACATAATGTTCTTTGTGAAAGCTGAGTAGCTTCAGCTTGTTCCCGTTGCGGTGGAGTAATAAATGTTGAATGGAGCATGCAGCATTAAACTGTGAAGTTGTATCCAGGCTGGTGATCCTTTTGAGATGCTACCTCCGGGGCTGAAAAGAGTCAAATGATGGCATAATTTCCTCAAACAGCCATTTGACTGGCTGAAGAACTACAAACTTAACTGCAGTAATAAACAATTCATTTTGTTGTCTGTAGCCGATCGTTTCAATGAGTAAACTGATAAATATTTTAAAAGTGCTAAATGTACAGAGTTAGAATTAATGCACATAATTTAGTAGTTAAAACACATGATCAGGGTTTAAAAAGCACAATAATTTTTATATTTTATTACCAATGGGTGGTAATTCCCAACATACACAACAATGACACAGCTTTTTTACATCACAGTCAGACAAAACATTGTCATGATTCCGGAAAATATTTCCACACAAAGATACACGAGTAGAGGTGTGTTTTCTTGTGAAAATGGGCTGCATCATCAACAACAAGCAGTGATCAAACAACACAAATTAATCAGCCAAATAAATGAGTGTGAGTCCATCATTCATATGCAGGCGTCCTCACTGCTTTCTATCTTCAGCGAATCTAAACACTCTCACCTGGAACCTGGATTGTTTATTTGTGTGCTGGAGCGACTTCATCGTCTTTAATTGGTCAACAGAGTTGCTCCGCTGAGGATTACTGTTTGATGCATTTGGATCGACAGGTGAGGTCAATCAAAGTCAACGCTCTGTGTAATTATCCACATCATAACAGCATTATATTTTAATACAATGTTTCAGTTCGACTGCTGCGGTAAATGCACGTCATTTTTTGCTGCTATGCAGGTACACTGAAAAATAAAGAGCTCAGAACACAAATAGTAGAAAACGTCAAACAATTTGCCTTTAAATTTTACTCATGTATTTATTTAAAGCTGAAATTACTCAACATAGCATGTTGGTTAAGAATTGATTCACATTTCAAGATGAATCATTTGGACCCAGAATGCCTTTGGTCCTGATCGGTGAATACAGGTGTAGCAACTGGCAGTTTACATTACACATCATGTACTGAGGCGCATTTGTGATTAATTTGTCTTGGATAAAACTATGCAAACAGTTGCTAAGCCAGTGTGAGTTCTCTATCAACCTGAGCACAAAACCTATAACCCTTTAAACAAAGGTTCTGTTGCTCTGCCCCAGGCTACACTTGCCAGTTTGTTTTGTTGTCAAGACAGAAAGGCACAAAAGAAAGCAATGTACTTAGATGAAAAAGCAGAACATTGGAGATGATGTAAAACACAGACAGACAGACGCCGAGTAGCTGATAGCACTTTATTTACATCTCTGGATACACATTTGCACATCAAACATTAGTTTGATTTATTTAAAAGGCTGTGTTTTCATAAGATACCCTCAGTGCCAACAAGGAGGGAAATAAAAACAGGAATCCTGTCTTCCAAGCAAATTTGCACATGGCATGTATGCACAACATAGGAGCAGAATGAAGAATCCTCATGAACAGGAGCAAACAGCAGCAAGCAAAATGCATAAAACACAGATGCAACAGAGAGAGAAATGTTTAGCTTTGATGCCACATCTGTTTGGGTTAGTCATGGTGATCGGAGGTCATGGTACTGAACTTTTAAGCACATAAAAAAGTCTCATTTACGTTTGTAAAGTTCCTGTCCTCGCAGCCAGATTATCTTTGCTTGCGCGCAGATTTGCTCAGTTCCCTTTCTGAACTGTGTGACTGTTGTACTGAGATACGCATCATTCCCTGCACAAATAATGCTTTAGCTTTAACCTTTTTCTTTGATTCTAACTGCATCTGTTCATTCATGAAACTTCTGCCTGTTGATTTCAATCCTAACCTTTCTTAAGCTGTTAATGAAAACATTTAACCAACACCTTGAAGATACATTTGCTTCAGTCTGTGTTGGTTTGGTCCGTTCCCTCCAAAAATGTCCACTCTTAACCAGGAAAGGACATGAGATGGATCACTTTTTTAGTTTAGGAAGCTTTTCTATGCTACATTATTTAAAGGTCCATTACTATACATTTTTTCAACAATTTCAAATGGGTGTCAGAGGTCCAACAACATTATTTTCAAAGTGTATCTCACCAAATGCAGCCTTGGTCCTTAATTTCAGCCATTCCTAAAGAAGCTGTAGGGAGTTCTACTGAAAACGGGCCAATTCTGTGTCTGAACCTTTAAATGTTCATGATACGTGCCTTTCTTCACCCCTCTCTGGAAGAGGGTCCAGCTCTCGCTGGTGCCAGCTCTGTGACTTTAGAGGGCGGGCTCAGCTAGCCGGGGAGGGGGCTTGGGACGATGACAGTATCCACTACTGGGAATGGTGGTTATTTCCCTTTGTGATGTCACAAGGGGAAAGATCTCCGACTCACCTGTTTCAGCACACATTTACTAAAAAGTGGAGCAAGCAAGTGAGAGAAGAGAGAGAAAATTCTAACTCTTGGGCCTCATACACAGGCTATGAGGACACATATGACTGTTAGAAAACATTTAGAAAGGAATTTTGCATAATATGGGACTTTTAAAAAAATGAAGTGCTGTCATGTCAATGCATACAGTAACAAAAATTAGGAATTTCAGCAACTAAAAATAATCTGCACGAGGAAGATAATTAATTTGATCTTTTTGTTTATGGCCTGGGAATATGAAGTATTATGCATCTTTAGCATTTACTCTGTATGTAGCAATATGTGATTCAGATTTCTAAAAACTCTCCTAGCGTTGAGCGTTTCTCTTGTAAAAAGTTTAGAAAATTAGTTTCTTTTCAGATTTTGATTCGTTACTAAGGAAACATTTTGGCATCACACAGTAAAGTATGCAAACTTCTTATGTAGAATGCTCTTTTGCCATAAGGGAGGAAAAAACTTGGTTAGTACTTGACAGCACAGTGTGTTTTATAAACATCACAGTGGGCACAATCTTTGCATTCAGGTCTTTAAAAGATAGAAAAAGTAAGTATGTTTAGAATCCTGACCTAACCAGAGGGAATAACTTCTGGCTCACATTGTTTGTGTGCATGATCTTTATTTGTTGTGTTACAGAACGATCAATCAGGGTTTTCATGGAGCTTAGCTGCAGACATCAATGCATGGGCTCTAACAGCAAACAAATAATCTCATATAATGTATGTCAATGTAAAGAATCATCTCTCTGGCATTTCACCCTGAACTCCCAGTCTTGTTAGCAAGGAACACGTGAAGTAGGATAAGGTTTTTACATGCCTGGCTGGTATCAAATCATGGGAGACAAAAAAATCTTTGAGAAGGCTACGGATTTATCTTATGAGGTTACTCATGTATGTTAGTTACAGGAAAACATGCTGGCGGCCATCGATCCTGAGCTAGTGGACCCGGAGGCAGAAATGTCTTTATTGTATTTCGCCTAAACAGCCTTTGCATCTTACTTACAATATTGACAGCACATATTCAGAGACAATGAGACACAGAGGGAGAGAGTCGGAGAACCACTTACCCTTGCCTAATTTTTCCTCTAATCACTTTATCTGGCTTCTTCTTTCAGGCATCTGCATTGAGGAGAAAGCAAATGCTTCCCTATAACAAATAAAGAAGATTTCAGTTCTCACAAATTTTACACCGCTTAAATTTCTACCAAAGTTTGATTGCATAGCACAATTTATGTACTAGATGACTGAAAGTTTCCATAAAAGATGAAAAGCATTACAGCGGGGTGCAGAGGAAGCATTAAAGAATAAAAGAGATGAAATAGAAACAGAAGAAGCTAAAATTGAAGGAAAAAACAACTGAATACGTACAGTGATACTTAACGCATCCAGAGATGGGGACTCAAGTCTGGGACTTGGACGCGCAACTTTGCAAACTTCAAATTTTAGTTTTCTGCAAGTTGTTTTAGATATTAAGAGCATAACAACTAAACGCTTTTTTTTCTTCTTCTTTGGTCTTTAACTTACAGGATGGAAAGAAAACTGGTCTTAGATGATCTTCGAAGTCTTGGTGGCACTTATGGCACCACCAGATCAGGTATATATTTTGGGCCAGAACCATTCACAGCCTTTTGCACCAGTAGCAGCTTTTTAAAATGAATTCTTTGGTGCACAGGAAGCCAGTGTAAAAATCTGAATACCAAACAAATTCTCAAATTTTTGTTGTGACAGTCAAATAAATTTTAAAGAGAAAGATTGGGAGACTGAGCTAACAAAGGTTTTATTTCAACACATCCAAATATATCCAGGCGATGTGTTGCCAAAAATGCAGGACCTATTTATGTCAGTGAGCATCAGTGCATCCCACTTACAGACAGAAAGTGCTGCTTCCACTCCCCAGCACAGCCTGCGTGCCATATACATGGAGCAGACAGCTGTATAGTTCAGAGAGCTGTATCCACCTTTTAACCCAGATTATACGGCCACATTACACCACGAAAGAGGATTTCAATCCCCAAGGCTGGAAGACACGATGTGTAATGACCAATTCAAATGACCCATGACTGAGTTAGGAGGAACCGAGCCTCCAAGGCAGGCAAGAATCTACTGAGCAAAGTTTATAATGTGTGAACCATTCAATTGTTTCTTGATGATTACATGAAAAAAGAAGAAGAAAAAAGTAAAGTTTCTAACTTTTATTTGTTGTAAGACAGAAAAGTTTGGTGTTGTCTTGATGGGTTATAGATGCTGACGTGGTTGTTGAGGAAAAGAGGGAGGAGATAGAGAGATTGATGGAGGATGGGGAGAATGGAGATTGTCCTGAACTCTGTATGGTTCCTCACCGGTGTGAGAGAGGTGCATAATACAGGGAGTTCAGGCTGTGCTGCTCAATGTTAACCACTGTTGGCAAAGAGGGGGTGTGACTCCTCCCATTCAGGATCTGGAGCCGGGGGCCTCCCAGGAGGCTGCGGCTGATTGAAATGGAAATTCAGGAAGTAATGCTTCAGATGGAGGAAGTGTCTCGCTCTGCCTGCCAGTCAGTGTATCATGTTCATCCTGCAGTGCTTTATTACAGTCACTTTCTGTTCACATTAAAGCATAATCATTCATGCTACATAATTACTTTCAAGTTGTTCAGCTCTGAAATCCATGTGCAAACTCAGAAAATGACACATGCAGATTATTTGACACAGATATTTTCAACTTCAAATAAAAAAACTTCATTTTGGTTTGACAAACTCCTAAAAATATTATTTAAAGGATTTTCTGCTGATCCATCGTAGAGGTTCGACAAGATAATGGAAATAATTTTATTGTTTACATTTAGTTAGAGCAGGTGAATGCTTAGTTTTTAAAACAGATGTTATTATAGCATGAAAAATGGGCAAAATTAAGAATATTAAAAGCTTCAGTGAAGGCGTTTTTGTCATGGCTCCAAACCAGCTGGTCTGGCTACAAAGGTTAGTGGGAAACGTGACTGTTACAAGGACCAGCCATGAGGCGTGAGAAGACAGTGTGCAGCCCATGTTGGTTCTACAGAGGAGCAACTGTGTCACATATTGCTAAAAAGACGAACCCCTACAATGATAAAAAATCATTTAATTGTCTAAAGACACAATTTTCACTCAATTAAGAGACTGCAAAACTACACACAAGTTAGAGTAGGCATGCAGACACCTTTGCACCACCAGAATTGCCCATAATTGGTGAAAACTGACCATGGACCAATGGAAGAAAGTGGCATTTACATGGTTTGGTCAGCGAAGGGCATTTATATATTTCACTAGGGTGTGAGACAGCAGCAATATAGGAAGAAACAAAGCTAGGCTAGGCTAAATAAAACACTTATAGGGGCCTCATTTATAAAGCTGGTGTAGGTACAAAAACCAGCGTACACTAAATACAGTAAACTTTTGGGATTTATAAAAACCAAACTTGGCAGAATGTGCCGACCTCCAACCAAACTCTGACCATGGCGTATGCACAGAATCTAGGAAACCAGGAAACTGCGACACCAATGGTCCAGAATAAAATCAAGGAAATGATGAGGTGGAGAGTCTGTTGCCAACATTTACCAATCAGTAAAATAATAAATGAAAAGTAAGCTTTGGTTATATATTCTGAGATCCAGCAGAGTGGGACAGAGTGAAGCATCTAGAAGTGATGCAACGCTTATGAAACACATAAGAGGTGGATTTCCTTTATTTATTCTTACACAATCCTTTTGTAATTGTCCCAATTTTTATCAAGACAGTCTCCATTTCCCACAACTCCTTGGCCACATTGTTAATAGCGGTGATGGTGTCCCTCTACACCTGCAGGACTTCCTCTGAAGACACGGCTGCTGCGGTGCTGGGTGGAGTCTCTGGCCTCACCCTCTCCTGCAGCACCACTGACCCAGTTGGAACACCCAGTAACTAGAAAGAAATAATATTCAAAGGCAAAATAAGTAGCATTGCCACCTAGTGTTTCAAATCAGAACCGCAGTCGAAAGAGAAAAACAACAAGAGCGTTCTTCCTCCCCTTGGAGAGTTTCGCGCAGGTTGCCGGTTTGTGAGAGGACAGCTCTTTTATATAGGCTTATATAGGTCTTTTATACGTAGGCTGGTTAGCGCAGTTGGTAGAGCATCAGTCTCCCATATGGGAGACCAGGGTTTTAATCCCCAAGGTGGCAAACAACCTTCCAGTTGGGTCCTTAGGCAAGACCCTTAACGCTACTGCCTAACCATTGTAAGTCGCTTTGGATAAAATTACTGTAATGTAATATACAGTCTATAAAATACGGAGAACATTGCACCAGCAAACATCATGATGACAAGTGAAGATGATTCACACACAGTAAGTTGCTATGCTTTGCAATGCTAGCGCTAATTTTACATGCTAATTTACGTTAGCATAAAATAGGGTGTAAACAAAAGCTACATTAACCAACAAATGCCACGCAGCTACTGGTTTCCCTTAGTCTCACTTAATAAATAAATTTGATAGTAAATTGATATGATTTCATATCATTTTCATAAAATATCATTACTGCAGGTTCTTTTGCCAACAAAAAATACCAAACGCTGTGCTGTTGTTCGGCAACTTGGGGAGTCGCATATGATTCGTTAAGGAACCAGGAAGTAGTAAAGAGCTACACAGTGCACTGAAGCTATTTATACATTAAAACCAAAGACTACATTACTGGCAGCATTACTGTCATTTAGCAGACGATTTCCTCCAAAACAATTTACTGTGGGCTGTAGCGTCTTGAAACTGGAAGGTGTAACTGTTCACCCCTGTGAGATTCGAACTTCGATCCTCCGCACGGCAGACGGATGGCCTACCGACTAAGAAAACCAACCGCACATTCTGATGCCTCTGGCGCGACTTGCTTTCTGACACTGCAATGACAGCATCTGCCACCTGCTGCCACTATTCTGCCTTTCTGACACCAGTAATCCCACGCCGTGCCCACCAATTAAACGTTAATATTTATCAATGCTGTCCATCTCTGTCTCACATAGGGTTGCCAACTTTCCGAAGTGAAAATAAGGGACGCTAACCATGGCCCAACTCCCGTGGGGTGGGAAACCCACAGCAGTGGTGTGTATTATTTTGTTCCAGTGTTTTTAGTAAAACAATGATTAAAAAAAGCCATTAGTTACACTTAAAGCTTAAAATGCTTTATTACCAATGAACACATTATTGCGTATTAAGTGCTGTTAAGTAGGCTCCATAAAGCTGTAATAACGTGCATTCCTATTCAACATACAAGAGGAAAATATGTAACAAAATTTCATATACACACACAACTTAGTTTTTGCACACATCCCATAACTTAAAGAAATACTGTATAATTTACCACGCAACAATTGCACCAGTAACTGTTTGTGTGGAGCAACAATGAATTTTTAAAATATAAACTAGTAAAGTTATTTTTTTAGTTATATTTTAAAAATAAACGTTTTGTCTAAACAACATTTATTTATTTACTGTTGATCCATTAGTCTGACTTTTTATTTAAAAGGACATATATATATAATATTTATAATGGGTAATACACCGTATATTAAATAAATGATCATTCATTCGAGTTTAAAAAACATTCTCCTAAATTGCCGACATGGACCAATCATGACATGATGTCCCACGCCGGATCAGTCTGAGGAGATGATGGGGATGAAAAACTGGACCACTGAGCTCTAGTCTTCTGTGTTCTTCCTCCAGTGTTGCTCTCCTGATGCATGATGTCTGATGTCAGACAGCCCACTGCGCGCACCGATGCATTTTACAATGTGTCTTGTAAACATCTCCACTGACGCTGTCCAGCTAAGGATGAAAGCGTTTTCGCTTTTGAGGACGTGGTGGAGTATTGGATAAAGAGGACATTTTTAAAAAGCGCAGGTGTTGTGAGCGCAGTGTTGCCATATGAGATCGACAGTTTCCAGCCCAATCACAGCTTGACCTGCCCAATCCAATAAAAACCAGCCCAAATCAGGAAGTTGTCAGACAACTGTATAAACCCGTAAAATAATTATACAGGCATGGAAAACACTCATAAGTATCCAGCGATTCATATCTACATCAAATGATCACAGATAAATGGTAAATAACTCTATGATCACAAATCACATATTGCAACCACTATACATTCAACAGAAAAATGTAACAATGGTCATCTGCAAAGTTGGATATTTGGAACATACAAATCTATTATTTTAGAAGTTAAAAACACAAAAATTCTGTAATTTGGTGGAGTTGCAAACATCAATAATAATGAATAAAGCTAGACTTAATTTACTACCCAACCACATACAAAAACTGGATAAAGGTGGATATAATCTGAAGATTTTAAGTGTGCAAACAACTATGAAAAGCATGTGCATTGCAGTATATGGTGTACAATTGTCTTTTTTAACTGTATAGTAACTGTTACTTTTTTAATTAAATATTTGACATTTTCTTTTAAATCAATCAATCAAAACGCACTGTTGCTATGTATAAAACACTGTTGCTAGGGACGTGGCTGAACAGCAGCTTTCTGATCATGGATTACAAACACAAAAAAAACCTGAGAAAAAAAAAAAGTTTCACAGTGCAAATAGGATCTTGTATGTTAGAAAATAAATCAGCCTACATATTGCAGAATCAGCTTCAGTCTTTCTATTAACTTTAAAAAATGTTGAGAACTATACTGGAACCCAGGTCAGCTGGCTATTAGATAACACACCCATGAGACTGGAAAAAAGTTGTACTCCCATGCGGTTTATGGTGTCAGCCTTTAGCAGCGTCACCTGGGAAAATGCTCTCCCGACATGTTTCAGGCTGCAGCGTAGCTTCGGTCCATTTGCTAACTAGTCTGTTGCAATGACATCACAGTAATCGACTTACAGAAGCAATACCCCCAGGGATTCCCGAGAGGGGGGGCGGTAGAGAATCCCATCGGTAGGACCAAAGGATGACGACACATGGAAATGGAAATACGATGATGACTATGAAATGCATAAGTGGTAAGATATGCAACAACCGACATGGCCTGCAGATCCACTAGGCCAAGATGAAGTGTGTGCAGAACGTTCTGGTGTCACAGCGCGCAGGAACTGCGTCTGGTGAGACGCAGGAGGAGCCTGGCCCGGAGTCACCCCACAGTGCCAGGAGCCTCCAGGTGACACAGACAGCAGATGCACACAGGACATCAGAACATCGTCGGGTGAAGTGGCCCCAAGCTAATAAGGAGAAGGAGTGGCTCCAGTTC
>JBAMHW010000003.1:33100590-33114315 GCA_037177495.1 Rhadinocentrus ornatus
TGCGGTTGGTCCTGGGTTCCTCCTAATGCAAGACAATGCTAGACCTCATGTGGCTGGAGTGTGTCAGCAGTTCCTGCTAGACGAAGGTATTGATGCTATGGACTGGCCCGCCCTTTCCCCATACCTGAATCCAATTGAGCACATCTGGGACGTCATGTCTCGCTCCATCCACCAACGCCACGTCGCACCACAGACTGTCCAGGAGTTGGTGGATGCTTTAGTCCAGGTCTGGGAGAAGAGCCCTCTGGAGACCATCTGCCACCTCATCAGGAGCATGCCAAAGCGTTGTAGGGAGGCCATACAGGCACGTGGAGGCCATACACACTACTGAGCCTCATTTTCACTTGTTTAAGGACATTACATCAACGTTGGATCAGCCTGTAGTGTGTTTTTCTACTTTAATTTTGAGTGTGACTCCAAATCCAGACCTCCTTGGGTTAATAAATTTGATTTCCATTGATAATTTTTGTGTGATTTTGTTGTCAGTACATTCAACTATGTAAAGAACAAAGTGTTTAATAAGAAAAGTTCATTCATTCAGATGATCTAGGATGTGTTATTTTAGTGTTCCCTTTATTTTTTGAGCAGTGTATATTATCTTATGAGATTAAAAAAATCCTTATGTGTTTACCAGGCTTAAGAGAATAAGTGATGTCCACAAAGCACAAGAAGGATATAAAAAGATAGCAAAGCCTTTTCTGCTAGCTGATTCATTATTGTGTAATTTAATTAAGGCAATTAACAGGGACATTGCAGTTGAAGCTTAGGCCTGAAACACAATACAACTTCCTGGGAAAATCCCTTGTGTAATTTCTAGAAGGAAAAATCAAAGTTCAAGCTTGACCGCAAAAGACCTTTAGAAAGATTTTCTATCTGATCTGAGGTTTGGAACTGTTCTTCTGTACAGCAACACCTGCACTAACATGACCTCTTCCTGTGTCTTCACCACAAATTCTGCATCAGAAGTTTTGATGCATTTTGGAAACAGCTCCTGCAACCAAAAAAGTTAAAACCTTTTTGTTGTATTGAGAAAATGCATGTTTGGAAAAGGGGTCCAGAATTTCATGAAAAGGGATGAGAATGAGAATGAGAGCTTATTAACTGTTAGGAATATAGCATGATTAACCATGCTCTGCAGTCAGCAGCAGACAACACATTTTACTGGTAGAAATGAGAGATTCAGCTGAAAATTAGAAATTTTTAAAAGGCTAAAGATGAAAAGAAGATTTCTTCTACAAAATGAAAGCAAATGTGTTTCCATCTTTATCTCGTTTGCAGATTTGGACGTTACTCACTGTTACTGTTTATGTTTCCACTTCTACAGAAGGAACATCAGTAGTACAGCATTTCCAATTAAAACTAATTCTATCTATGTTTACTGCAGTCATGCATGAAGCAGATGATGACACAATCCATTTGTCTTCACATCATTTAATGGCATCTAACATGAACTTTCTAAGAACCAGTATTTTCAAACATTCCTTCATATTTGCTCACAGTTGAATAGAAACACTTTAAAATTCACAAAAGACAACTTCAGGAACAACAAGCTGAAGATTTGGTCACATCTCTCACATGCCCCGAAAAATCAGTGAATAGACCTCAGGATGAACTAGAACAGGGTTCTCCAATTCGGTCCTACGAGGGCCTCAATCTAGCACGTTTTCCATGTATCCCTGCTTAAACACACCTACATCAAATTAAATGCTTCTAACAGCCAATCAAGTTCTGCACAATGACTCATTAATTTGAGGTGTGTTGAAGCAGGGATACATGAAAAACGTGCTGGATTGCGGCCCTCGTAGGACCGAATTGGAGAACCCTGAACTAGAACATTCAGAAGCAGATACAGCTCAGCAGAGAACGAGAACAAGTGTATCAGTTTTAAGATATATACAAGATATTTGCAAAACATGCAAACTTTTGCTTTAAATTCTTTCATTTGTAATTATTTTGAGACCCCAAATAAAAAGTAATTTTGTTAAAAACATTCCTTATAATATTTGTATGCTTACATGTTTTATTAGTCAGATAATCTACTGGAAGAGCATTTGTGAATAATATGAATTTTTGTTAAGATGTAAACTGTTGCATGCTTGTTGCAAGCATTGGATCTTTAAAAGAAATTAGCATTTGAGAGCTCAGGTAAAGGATATCTACATAGAGCAGCATGTAGCAGCTATTAGAAGCATAAGTTTCCATCTGCTGCACAGTGTATGTGTTTGATGTGTGACTCAGTGTCTGCAAAAACAGTGAATCAGCATCAGACAATATTCACAGCCTCACAAGGATAGACGTATTTTGTTCAGGCTTCGTTTAGAATCCTCTCTTTACAGCGGTCGATTTAACACTATAAAACACTTGTTTGCACAAGAGACCAGGTGAGCAGAAGAAAAGTCATAATAATGTGTATCGGAAAATGACAGACAAGGCCATGATGTTCCAGACACAAGTAGAAAACTAATATTTAGTCATAAGGTTTGTGATAATGGTTGTTTTTAAAGAACAGGCCATGAGAGCAACCCAAAGAAATAATGAGAGCTAATTCACGTCTGCGAGCCAAACTGAGCTGAAAGAGCTCTCCAAAGAGGTGCCTGACATCACATTGTGTTTGAGAGTGAAGTTGCAACCTGAGTGCTACTCCCTCTGGAACAAATCTACAATTGCTAACAAGCACTCGAAAGCATTATAGTTGTGTTCATTGCTGACATGGTTCCACTGGTTGCCAAGTATCAGCTCACCATGATGGCATGATGGAGTCTATAAAATAAAGTATTCCAGATCCAAGGGGCATGCTCACCTGGGTGTAACCTGCCGGATAAGGAACAACCCTGATCAGGTCATCATGTGCTATAATTATTCACAAGCTCGTCTATCTTCCTGTGACGAGCTCCTAACGTACAGATCAGCAAACCAACCACAGAAAATGACCAAGTAAAGCTGTCCTGTTTCCTTAAGCATAAAAACTTGTTACTGACCTGCTACTAAGGCTGAACTCTCCATTTCTGACACCTTCTCCCATACTTGTCCAATGTCAGGGAAATGGGATGGGATTGTTTTGTCTTTCAGCTAAAGACTGTTGCTTACTAAGAAATCTCGGGATGTTAAGCTTTGTGGTGAGAGGCTGTGGTCATCTTTTACGTGTGTTGTCTTCTACTCATCCTCTGTGACATAAACATACAGACACCTTATTCCACTTCATGCTCCCATTTGAACTAAAGCAGGTTCGCAGACTTTCAGCTAGTTTGCCTCAGCTTGCATCTGTTTCACTTCCACTGCAACCACCCACTTTTCCAGAGTTGTTCTTTCCCTTTTTAGCCCATTTTTCTCACTGGATGTTATTGATGCTAGTAAAGTCTCTCTGCTGTACAACAGGGTCATGCACGGGAAAACGTCGTTTTCTATTAAGTAAACCTGCTTGGTCTAACCTGCCTCACCTGTGGTTAACAGATGATATTCAAAAGCTGTTCAGAATCCAACAACAACGCTGATGTCAGGTGTTATCTATTTCTCTTATTCTCCTTCACATCCAGCTCCAGTGCCAAAACCTCTGTTAACATTGATTAGATAAGCACCACAGACACTCTAAATTATTTTCAACCTTTAAAACATCACTCACTCTTCCTTCACCCCCTCTGCTTGCAAACCTTTCAACGCCTTTCTTTTGAAAAAACATGGTGGCTATCGAAGGCCATTTCTTACGTGCAAGCTACAAAAGTAACAGTCCTCCTGATGCCCCCAGTCTCTCCCAGTTAATGGTGTATCATATCCTATCTCCACCCTCTGACTCATAAAGAGGCACCAGAACTCCTAACATGTTTTCATCATGCCATAGGAAATAAATAAAATAAACTGTCTTTTAATTCTAGGTTTTTACAAAAGAGGACAGGATTAAAAATCATTTGGGTCTCAACAGGTCTTAAAATTATGCAAATACAGTTTTAGATAAATAACAGCTTAATCATCGTTAAAGACATAAGCAACGATGCTGCTGCATCATTGGAAAGCAGTTAATCTTCTCAGGTGTGGATGTTCCAGCAAGTTCACCCCTACAGCTACATCTCAGACTCTACAGGTTTCACTCAGCATTTTAAAATGTTTGAGTTCATGACTGTTTAATTGATAAAATGGCTGAGCAAGGGCTTGAAAGTGTTGCAGGAGAAAGCCTTGTCTATCTTAAAAGAACATGGCAGATTTACAAAGTTGCATGCAAGCAAACCACAAGACTTCTAGAAAGACGTCGTCTGGATAAATCAGTTCGACGTTTAGAAGTGTTGTCATAATAAAAACTAAACCCAGCACAAAAAATCTCAAAGCAACTGCTGACGTGGGACAGTTTGGACACAGCACCTGGACATCCAGCTATCATTGAACTGATCATAATTTCCTCAGCATACCCCAATATTCCGATGTCAGATGTGAGGCCATATTTCCAACATTTAAAGCATGATGTCCTGAAATGAGGTCAACAGGACAATAACCCAAAGGACCCAAGCAAATCAACAACAAAATGGCAGAAATGAAAGCTCATTATATTGTTCCATTAACCAGTCATCAACCTGAAATTGCTGCTATGGAAGAGAGCTTTTTATAAAACTTTAGAAAAAAATCAAATGAACTTAGGCTAAATTGTAAAGGAAAGTGGGCCAAAACGCTCTGAAAGGATCAGAGTGCCTGATCTATGATTGGCTCATCATAGAGCAAATGATTTCTCTAAGCCAGTGGTCCCCAACTCTGATCCTCAAGGCCCACTATCCTGCAGGTCTTAGATGTCTCCCTGCTGCAACACACTTGATTCCAATTATTGCCTCATTAGCAGACTACTGCAGAGCTTGTCAGAGAACGATTTAATTTGATTTAGGTGTGTTACAGCACACCTGATTGCCCTATCCATGCTGATTTCCGTTTGGTAAGATATGATGTCAGTGAATTTCAGTAGTTTTGACCATATAAAAAGTGGATCTGTGTATTCCAAGTCGCTGTCCTTGTGAATAGTAGTAATTGCGAATTTCTGCAGGATGATAAGTGACTGTAATGAAGTTTTGGAATTATTTCCCTAAACATCAGCACAGTAATGTAAATATGGCAAAACCAGTGAACAGCAAAGTGTGATCCAGTAATTCTTTTGCTTTGTGTGTGACTGCAATGCTTCTTAAAACTTTAGACTGTACATGTTTGATGTGTGGTTTCCAAGTCAGCTTGTAATCTACTGTAATCCCAAGAAATTTGTTTTCGTGCACCCTTTTAGTTTCAATCCCAAGCTATGAAGATGGCTCCACGAGCTGTTGAATCATGAGGTATGATTAGATATTTCTGCATTTTGGTTTAAGTTTTGTCCAGTAAACAATAAGACATGTACACTGTACAGGTTGTGTGTGGTTTTTGTATTTAAAGTTAAAGGTTTAAGGTAGAACCTTAACTGTTAAAAGAGAGTGTATATTTCGCATCACTGCACAAATCTGTCTAAAGCGTTCCCATCATCCACCTCCATGCCATTCCACCTACAACTCTACTGTTCACATATGTAATAAATGCTTCACTGGTTTCAGAATTGTTTCAGACTGAATTCAGGAAAGCCTAACATAAGTCATGTAAATATCCCAAGAAAACAAAATCTTGTTTCTTCTGTTCCTCTTGCGCCCATCTATCCAAGGCTTCATCAACTCTAAAATATGCTCACGATAACAACTAAAAAGCGCATGTATATGAAAAAGAATGCTTGTAAGACAGCTGTCAGACAGTTGTTGTGAGTGGCTATTTTGAAATTCTCATGCTTGTGCAGAACCAACTTGCATGTTGCTCCTTGTCTTCACTGATTTAGCATGATAAACAGTTAATCAGCTGTTGCTCAAACCATTGCCTCCTGCTACAGAAAAGCCCCAACCAAGCTTTTGCATTACTGTGTAAGATGTCTGGCAGTTATGCAGACAGGCTGCCTGGTGAAGAGATCTAAGGTTGAGCAGGCCCGGTGTTCAATCCTGGTGGTGAAAAAGAACCAAGAAAACCTTTTAGATAAAACCCTGCTTGTACACATTTGGACAAAGAAGCTGCTTTAGAGACCCCAGCTCTCATTTTTCTTAAGAATAGCTCCTTTTCCTTCACCCTGATATGCCTCACTCATTCTTACTTGGCATTTAAACCTATCTTGTCTACTTGCACTTTATCTTTTTGAAAAGAAATCTTTCTGCTTACACCACAGTTTTGTATGCTACTTTTGCTTAATTATCATTCCTCACTTAGTAGGGGGGCTGTCCATGGTGCTGAAATATTGTGCAAAGAAGAATTTCTCACTGGTCACAGTGTTCAGAAAATTGAAACCCATTTCTGGAACATCTAACACGAACTTTAGTTTATAGCATTTTCATAAAACCAGTCTCATGGAAGATTCATGAATAAGAAATCTACTTTGTTCGTCTGAATTATTATCTGTGTATTTCTATGTGCATATTTAAGCATGTTAAATATACATCTAGAAAATAGTTTATGCATTCAGTCTAATTTTAAAATGGAGGCATGCAGAGAGCTTGTTAAAAGCTAAATATAGGCCCAAAAACAGCAAGTAAATCTGTAGAGATTTAGATTTTTAAATGAAAAGGTTAGAACTTTATGGAGCTGCAGCAATAGATTGCTTACACATTGATTTGACAAAGCATCACCTTGTGTTTCTTGTTTTAATACTAACCATCGATTGGCCGACCTTCATGTACATAAATGGAGACCACCATTTACGTGGCCAGCAATGGATTATTCCCACTTGTATCTGTTTGTCAAAGCTCTCAGAACTCCTGGCTTGTTAATCAATACTCAGAACTGCATGGGGATATTTCGATCCCCATCAGAAAGTAATGAAAGAACAGTATTTTCTGTATTTGTTTCAGTAGTATTGTGAAGTGTCTGGGTAAAACAACGTGGATTTTCCAGGCTTTCTATATTGAAACAGTTTAAAGTTACAGTCACATTTGGTTCTTAAAATGCTTCTTTTTTAAAAATCTCTTTTTATGTTCTTTTTTTTTTAGTTGTGCTTTTCATTTCAGGGCTACTGTACCTTTCTCATCAACAGAGACTTGGGCAATGATCACAACACAACAATATTTGAACCTCGCTCCTGAACTATGGGAGCTTTCCATCCATCCACCCTGTCATCCATCCATCCTTGGACTCTCATGTACTGCTGCTTTAATGACAAAAAATTATAATATAGTGAAGACTGACAATCCAACCACCACCCAATGTGTTGCTCTCTTGAAGGCAACGTAGGAAAAGGTTGTCTGCTAAATAAATATAACTATGACTGTAATATAATTAATAAAAGTGTAATTTATAGCTGAGTTTTTGTCTTTAAAGTAGCTGCCTGACATGTTTGAATGTTGCAATAATGAATGCTGATGGACAACTGATAAAAATGTTCAGATGAAAAACAGAAACATTAGAGGAGGTATTTACCTGTGGTAACCAGTACATCAAAACCCAGACTCTGAAAGTTGGGATAAGTTGAATGGTGAAGTTCCAACTAGGTCAGAACTATTCCTGGTTTTCCACCACATGCTGTAAGGTGCTCCACTACAGAGGCTTATGTGAGAGGTGGAAATCATTGTGGCTGCAGATTTATCAGTTGACTTTGTGGGTTGTCAGACTGCTTTTTTCCTTCAGGTTTAAAGGTAAGCAGCTCAGCCAGCTTCTGCTGGTTCAGGAAGCATCCATCACTCGAACACCAGGTATGACTGACAAAAGGTTACAGAACTCCTTTTTTAACCCTCTGATGCATTGATTATTAAAAAAAGTCACATTCTTTTCACATATAATATTTTGCTCTTACAATTGTGTACAGTGAGGCTGCATTTCTTTTTTTTTAAATCTTATTTGACTTGTTATTTATTTGACCATCATCAACGAACCGGGCAGGAGGAGGAGGCCTAGAGGCAGGAGACAAAGTCACGGCCTTGATCCTGGAGACATGGAACGTGGGATGGATCCAGAGAGTACTGAGCAGACTAATACGCACAGCCATCGGATTAATAACTCTGGCAATGGGAAAGGGATCAATAAAGTGGCTTACGGTTCTCCACATGAAGGGGGAAATCCTTCATAGACAACCACACCTCCTGTCCAACACAGTAAGCGGGACCGAGGGTATGACGCCTGTTTGCGGTCCTGGAATACACAGCAGAAGTTGTTAGTAGGGCCCGGCTGGCCCATCTCCATACCCAGTGGCAGCACAGGGCCACAGCATGGGCTGAGGGAACCCCAGCAATCCGCTCCTGAACCTGGAACACTGGAGGTTGTTAAATGTAGACCACATAGAACGGGGCTGGCCCGGTAGCACTGGAAGGGAGAGAGTTAATGGCATACTCCACCCATGGTAGGTTCTGTGACCACATTGAGGGATCCTGCTCACAGAGTATGCAGAGCTTCGTCTCCACTTCTTGGTTAAGCCTCTCAGTCTGTCCATCCGTCTGAGGATGGAAACCTGAGCAGAGATCCACCCTTATTCCTAAGACGGTACAGAATTCTTTCCAGAACCGGGAGACAAACTGGGACCCTGATCCGAGATGATGTTGACAGGTAGGCCATGGAGACAGAAGATTTCTTTGGACAGAAAAATGCAGAGTCCTTTCGACGTCGGCAGATTGGGAAGAGGAACCAGGTGCGTCATTTTAGAGAAACAATCTACAATGGTGAGTATACCAGAGTCATTTTTAGAAAGGGGAAGACCAGTAACAAAGTCCATTGAAACATGAGACCAGGGTTGATTGGGGATAGGAAGAGGTCACAAAAGACCCATATGTGAACGGCGAGACCATTTGGCCTGACAGCAGTGTCTACATGAAAGAACAAACTCCTTAACATCCTAGACAAGGGTACTCTCGCAGAAACGCTTCTGGACCACGGACAAGGTTTTGCTCACCCCTGGGTGACAATGCAGATGGGAACCATGGCAAAAGGACAGTACCTCAGAGACCAGGTGACCAGGAATAAAGAGACAGTCCTTTGGGCAGAGAGCAGGCACAGGATGTTGCTGATTGGACTCAATAACTTTATGCTTAATTTCAGCCCTGGTGGCTGCCAACCGCACGAAAGGTGGAAGGATGAAATCTGTCTGGTCCACACACTATTCACAGTCTGGGTAGTCATGGAGTCTAGAGAGTGCATCCGGTTTCAAATTCTCACTCCCAGGCCTGTAAAACAAAAAAAGTTAAATCGGCCGAACAACAAAGCCCACCGGGCTTGCCTGGGATTAAGTCTCTTTGCAGTTCTCAAATCCTCTTTTGTGGTCCGTCCAGACAACGAAGGGTTCAGTGGCCCCCTCCAACCAGTGCTTCCATTCTTAGAGCGCCAATTTCACTGCCAGCAATTCACGATTGCCCACTTCATAATTACGTTCTGCTGCTGACAGACTCCTGGAGAAAAAAGCACATGGATGAATCTTGTTGTCTGCATACCTCTGACTAAGGATCGCCACCACTCCTGAGTTGGAGGCGTCGACCTCAACGATGTATTGCCGTGACACATCTGGGGTCTCGTTTATAAACCTGAGCGTAGCAAAACAAACTACAGGTGGCATTTGCAGTGTAAAAAGAGAATGCTGCGCACTTCTACTTACAGATTTATCAAAGAGTGCCCACGCACGTCCTATGCTTGTTTCCATTCATAAATCAGAATTAACTCTAAAGCGAACGTACGTGAGGGAATGCCTTCCCATGCCTACATGGTGGCTATAAATGGTCAGGTTAACGCCTGTAATACATATTCATCACATCATTTCCATGATGGCTCGGGAGGGAAAAAGTGGAATTATTCGGGGTGTGAGACTGAGATCCTGATGGACCATGTTGGAAAACGTAAAAATGTCTCATTTGTGGGCAAGGCGTGAGCATCACTTGTGTCAGAATGGCAGAATAGTGGCAGCAGGTGGCAGATGCTGTCATCGCAGTGTCAGAAGGCAAGAGGCCTCAGAACCCCTACGACCAGCTCCACCGGGACTGTTTTATGAGTGATCCGGTGTAACACATGGCCGTTGAGGGCCAGGACTTTGTCTGTCTTGGAAGTGGGTTGGCTCGAGATCTTAAGTGCTTGAGCTAGACCAATATCCAAAAACTCTGTGTCTGCACTAGACTCAAAGAAGGTGGACACTTGCTTCCCCTGACCATTTATTATGAGCTGAGAGGAAACAGAAAATATATCAGATGTCTCTGGTGATTTCCTCTGACTCAGCAGGCGCCTCACTTCTCCGACTGTGTCTGGCCATTTAACGGACAGCGGAGGGCCTGATGACCACCGCATCCACAGTAGAAACACAGTCCCTCCTTAAATCGTCGCTCTTTCTCCGAGGAGGACAGGCTGGTCCGTCCAAGCTGCATGGGTTCCCCAGCTTCCTGGAGGAAGAGGAAATGGAAGACAGATCAGGTTGGACGTGGGAGGGCTTACCCCGGGGCTCAGATCGGTGACCCAGATGGACACGACTCCTCTCCGCTCTCTGTTTCTGAAGCCTGACATCCATGCGTGTCGCAAGAACTTCCAACTCGACCAGACTCTTGGGTGCATCCCGGGTGGCCAGCTCGTGCTTTATCTCCTCCTCGAGACCCTGATAGAAGACATCACACAGAGCTTCATCATTCGAATAACTCACTGCAGACAGGGTGTGGAAATCTATAATGTAGTCTGTGACCCGTCTTCTGCCTTGTCGCAGGGTTAACAGCCCGCGCGCTGCCTCTCTCTCAGGCAGTACAATATCAAACACTCTGACCAAGGCATTGGCAAAATCCTTGTAAAAATAGTAGATCGGAGAGTCCCTTTGCCATCAGCGGTCCCCCACAACTTTGTATTGCCAGTCAATAAAGACACCACATAAGCAACCTTAGCCCGGTCGAAGGGAAATGATGAGGGCAGGTGATACAATAGGGGGCTGAGGCGGCAGAGAGGTTAGCCACCATTGAAATGAAATCTTGCATACCAGACTCCAGTTTGGTGATGGATGTCTCTATGCATTTGCGCCACTCCTGTGTGGGTGACAGGTCCACATTGGCCAGATGGTACTGTAATGAGTTGTCACGGGGGACCCGGAAATTCAGCCCCACAAACGATGATGGAGTTTTAAACAAAGAATGAGTTTACTGAATACGGAAGCAGTCCAACAGAGAGTGAAAAGGGCTCCAGACATAAATAAGGGAGATCCACAATCCAGAAGCATAGTAATCAGACAGGCAGGGTCATTCACAAGGAGGCAGATTCACAAAAAGGCAGACTACTTATCAGGGCCGGGCAGGGCTCAGTGGTCAGTCCAAACATGGGTCAAAATCCAGACAGGTAATGGGCAGGAAAAGTCCGACGTGGAAACAGGTACAGGGAAATCCAGGAGACGTAGCAAAGTCGGTAACAGGAATCTGGAAACGAGAGACAAACACTGGATAGCAACAGGGTCAGAAATGCTGACCATCTGGCAGGGAAGCAGACGCTGGAGAGGGTTTAACTAGGGCGAAGAGCAGGTGAAATTGGTGCGCATTAAGGGAAGCTCAGGTGGAGCAGATGAGCTTAAAGAGGAAGTGGATACTCCTGCAGGCTTTATTTATAAAACACTTTTAATAAAAAAAAAAACAGTGCAAAATGTCTCAAATAATAAAAACTAATTTTGAATGAATTAACACCTCACTCAAGTATAAAAATCTGAGTTCATAAAAAACAGACCAGACCATACTACACACATCATCACACTGACACCCACTCAAATACAAATAATAAAAATAAACATAAAAGAATAAGTACATAAATAAGAACATAATTAAATGAGTAAAAGACAGATATAAATTAAATAAATAGATAAAATTGGCCAAAAAAAATAGCTATATTTTGTTTATTCTTTAGTGAGAGGCAGTGGACGATTCACTAATGTCACTGATTTATGTGACTTTTGCAAATATACCATCCTCACCCAGGCATATTCTAGAAAACAGCCTTTAAGCAGGTGTCCACTTAGTGGACACTATGCATGAAAGGGTAAAGTTGGGATAACTAGTTCTTTCAGAGCTCACTCTGATTGGCAGGAAACATGTACTAAAGACTCACAAATCTGACAATGTTTACACTTTATCACTTGAATCGATAAGGGGTAAACATCCAATATTTGCCAAAAACCCCTGCTGTGCCATCATCCCTCATCTTCAAATTTAACGTGCACATGCACACCTACAGAAAAAGACTAAATCAAATGAAAGCGCATGAGTTTAAAAATTATTATCTGAGCCTGGAGCAACAGTATGATTGTATACAATAGCCACAAAAAGGCAGGATATGTGATGTAGAATAACTCACATAAATCACATAAACACAAAAGAACAACAAAAGATCATGTTTTGTTTCCCTTTTTTTCTTTATCCTATTGCTGGGACATTAGTAGTGAGACACAACATCTGCTTATTATTCACGTATGTCTTCAGCTATCGTGTAAAAGAACATTCTACTACCAAACAAGCAAACTAATCTTATTTCTCCTCATAATTGTCTAGAAAAGACTAAATCAAAAGTAAGTGCATGAGCTTAGAAATGATTATCTGAAGCCTGTAGCCACAGTGTAAGCCACAACCAGATTTGTTTTTGTTCTTTTTGTTTTCCCCTGAGTCATTATTAGGACACTATATCAGCTCATGTGTGTCTTTAACTATCATGTAGCAGAAGAAGAAGAAGTCTCTCACACGAGGAGGAGTGTAATACCTGTTTTATGTTTTTCAGGGAAAAAGAAAGTTAACATTTGATTTGATTGATTCTCACTCCAATTAAAGAGATTTTACAAAGGATAGAACAATTGTCTAATTAATGAGCTGTTTCCATCATTATCTGTCTTTTTAATGATTTTTGCATTGTTCTTTATTTCTATTTAAAATGACAGTCGGAGCACTACCTCTAATCAGACTCTCGCAACGTTTGGCACCTGACTGAGCTCTCCATCATTCCCTGTTTCTGGTTCACTACACAAATGCTTTCCTCACAGCTTCCATTAAAGGATAACATAGTCTGATTTTAGCTCAATTTTGAAAATATTACATCCTCACTGCAGGAGCTTAAACGTTTCTAAGTCAAGCTTTTTCACAAATGCACTTCTAAAACGCCTAAACATGCAGGATTGATGTGTCCAAGTGGAAAAACATGACACTGTATAAGAGTATTTTAAAAAAAAGAAAAAAAATTACTCTTAATTTTTTAATTACAACCCTCAAGTGATGTGGAAAAAAATCTAATGAAAAAAAATCAGCTTTAGTCATAGACAGTGTTATGCTGTAATTACAGTTTTTCCCAAAAATAATATTCTAATTACCAATTGAAATAAATATAAGCATGATTATCTCTTGAAAGGCTTATTAATTAATAATGTGCTTTGACCTTTATGGTTATTTCTAATAAGCTTTGACAGGCTTCCTTTGGAAATGTAGCCCATTCCTTATTAGTGAACGCCTCCAACCCTCTAACAGTCTTTGGTTTCCCTTTTTTGTCACATTTTTATTTATTTAGTTATTTATTTATATTTGTGGAATTGAGATCATTGGGGTGTTTTTTGACTGAGTTTGATTATTTAAAGGTCCCATATTATGCAAAATTCACTTTCTAAACTATTTACTTGCTCCACTTTTTAGCAAATGTGTGCTCAAACAGTAAAGAGACTGGGGGGGGGGGGGGGGGGGGGGGGGGGGGGGGGGGGGGGGGGGGGGGGGGGGGGGGGGGGGGGGGGGGGGGGGG
>JBAMHW010000003.1:33178269-33190691 GCA_037177495.1 Rhadinocentrus ornatus
ATATACATAAACAATATATATATATATATATATATTAACACTTTTGCAACACTGTCTGGTGGTGTCTGGTGTGTGGTATGGAGTGATCTGCATAATACAGTGTCCAAGAGTGGCTGGACATCACTGCAACAGAGATAGGCCAAACAGAAAGACCAATACAGCATACGGCAATATCCCAAGGGTAAGCTCTTTCTGGTCAAAGACGAAAAGAGCCGCAGGTGAATCGTTAGGAAATCCAAACCCTTAAAAACCCTGGCACAAATCAATGAGCAGAAGTGCTTGTAAGGAACACCCAACCAAACAGCCTTCGACTTCCCGATTGCCGCACTATCAACATTTCACGTTGATGTGACGGGACCAGCGGCACTCTGGGAAAACCACTTGGGTCCTGTCCATCATGGTGGAGACATATGAGCTGCTTAGGCCCCTCAGAGATGAAAACAAATATATAACATACACACAGTCTGCCACTTACCCATATGCAAACTGCACACACATTCACATGAGGGAGCACGCTTGTTCACTTTCATTATAAATATAAGAGCGTGTAAATCCATTTGATGTGTGAAATCCAAACAGAACAATGGGATAATCAGGAAGGCCTTGATCTCCTCTTTCACAGTGTTAAAGTTCCTACACATTTTCTCTCACTGCTCCTTGGTTGAACTCATTCTAAAGGAGTCAAAACTTAATATGTGCTGCAGCACTCTAGTGAGTGCTTTTAATGTCTCCTGTTACTTCTGTCTGAAATGCCAAATCATTGCTAACCTTCTTAACCCAACACCTCCAGAAAGGCTGAGGGATTACAGCAGACTTTATCCTGTAAAGAAAACACACACTTGCAAGACAGGTCAGTCAGGACTTTTTCTAACAAATTCTCTTCAATTTTAGATTAAACAAGCAAACTCTTGGGGGTACTTAGAGTGGTAGGGAGACCCAAGAGGTATGTGAGTGCAAAACAAATAAGTGTCATGTAGATAATGTGTGAGACAGATAGGGACACAAGCATCCAATGCACATACTTTATAATGAAAGTTTCAACACAAATCTCTTATAATTTTATCTAAGATGATATAACATAAACCACAAGTGTCATTCTTGCGAATTAATGACAGCAAAGTATGAAGTAACAAGACAAGTTTAAGCTGGAAGTAAAGCCTCAATTTCAGAGCTGCTGATTTTGCAGGGATTTCCATTAAGAAGATAGCAATGAGACAATAAAATCAGGTATTTTAAAGAAACTAAGGATGCCAGGTCAGATGTTTATACTACTACTCTTGACTTAGCCCAAATAAGACAGGAGACTGGTCAAACCCTTGTAAGCTTTAATGGAATAGCTGGCATTCTTTTTAACCTGTCCTGTCCAGCATCACAGCAGCAGAATGATAGTCTGGTTGCTGTATTGTGCCGAACAAATTAGCTTTGCCAAGGGGAGGCTTATGGGTATAAGGCTCCTCTTGATAGTCTGATTCCTTTATTTAATTATTTACTGTTATTTATTTACTTTAAATCATGGAATGTATGTAATCTTGCTGGACCCGACGGGAGGGGACAGAAAAAGAAAGAAGACAGCAAAAAGAAGCTAAAGGGAAAGCAGAAAGAAGAAGAGACAAAAACACCACAGACAGAGGACAACAACCCTTCAATCCACACTAATACCAGACAACAAACTTCTACATTTGTACATAAACACACCAGAAAATTTCCTACAGCTTTTACAGAAAAACAGAGCTGCCAGTGATTAAGAGTTTTTAAATAATAACCAAATTAAAAAGACATATCAAACACATATCACAACACTGACCAGATACAAACTCACAGAAAAAAAAGAAAAATCATCTCTTATTGTATAAACTCACTGGACGACTGACTGTGTCAGCATGCAGAGGAAGAGGAATGAGGAGGGATTAGTGATGAGTGAGATCATGCAAATGCGACCCCGCCTCTACGGAGGCTAGAGGCAGACCAGGGCAGCCCAGAGACCCGGGCCATCAGCAGCAACCCCGGAGCATGAACCCAAGCTACCCCACCTCGAAGACGACCCCAGCCCCCCCCCCCCGGGGGGTGGCAGAAGAGAGCCCCAGCCAAAGCCCCCCCGGGGTCTTGGGGCACAGGCCCCAGTGGGCCAAGATAGGCAGCCGCCGGCCCCTCAAGGGATTGGCCATCCAGAGCTCCCTGAGCAAAGGGTCCAGGGCCCCAGGAGCCCAGGGACACCGCCCCCAAGGAGGTCACTTAAATGCCCCCCTCCGCTCCACCCCGCATGGCGCACACGCCTTCCAAGTCCCTCTATGTGTGTGTGTGTGTGTTTGTGGAAGAGAGAGCGGGAAAGAAGAGAGGTCTAGGGTTGTGAGTCCAGAGAGAATTAAACCTCTGGCATTCTAATAAGATGCCGCAATGTGTCATTTGATATTTCTCTTCATGCAACTGCTCAGACTCAGTATGATGTTTTAGTCACAGAGGAGGTGTGAGTTAACTTTTCATACTGAAGAAAGCCACTTAACATTGCTGTGTGCATGCGATGATATTTGCTGGTTCATTTGCTTGCTAGTGTACAAGCTGTGCGCTCTTGTGAGGTGCTGCATGCATGTCTGAATTTGGGTGCATTTGTCCAAACATTCATGTAAAATGTTACATACTGATGATTGCATTTGTAGAAAATGCAACATTTCTGTGCAACAAACCCCGTCAACCTTGAAAAGCATGCTCTCATTCAGTCAGTGATACTCTGTCTGTGCCTCCCAGCTCATTAAATGTGCCAGTTGCTTTTTGCCTCACAAGTAGCGTTCGCTAAGAGATGAGCAAACACAAATAATGACTCATCCATATGTAATTATAACAGATTATCGTCACATTACAGTCATTGCATTTGAACCATATCGCCCTTGTTATCATTTCTAATCTATGCAAACTTCACAGAATTGTCCCTTTACTTTAACACCGAGGTGGCATGTGCCTTAGCACAATGTTACATTAGTCATAGTTGTCATATTCATACTGACTCTTTCCTCTCTAAAGCAGTGTGGTGATATGTATACATATTTATATGAAGACACTAGGCTTGAATGTCACAACTATGTGAGTGTAGTGGCCACATTTGCAAAAAAACAAAAAACTCAAATAAGTCTAGATGATCCAGAGAGGAGACTATGAATTTTCTGATTTCATTATGCTAAGTTAATTCTGATTGGAGACAAATCTATTGTGGGCTTCGAATAACTGAAACAGATTATCAATGTTAAATATTTCTGGATTGGCTTACACAGAAAATTGATGAAAGCAAGAAATGACAAGGAAATGAAGGGTAGAAATTCAAGAGCATGCAGTCTATAAACTTTTAGAATTACTAATACTGAATTTGATTTAAATTTAAATGTCTCTTTGTGTCATAAAACATAGCACTGGTCTGGGTATTAACTTTAATCACCCTGCTTGGGAAACATGCTTCTGAACCTCCACACAGTCAGAATTAACACCATTAGATTATCAGCATCTAAACTTCATTTGTATGCTCAGTTAAGAAAAGCAATGCCGCCTTCTTACAAAGCAGTGAACAAAAACTCTGAGTTTGCACGTCTGTAGTCGTGGGTTCAGTTAAAAATAATACTACAACAAACAAAAGTGTTATTAATCCATATTGTGTTTAAAAGGACGTGTATGCCTCAGAGGGCAGGCTGCAGCTTTAGCGATTGTTAAAACTAAAATCTTTGAGACAGCCAGGCCTTGGTAGTGTAATTAGGCAGCTACCTGACAAAATTCCCCTCTGATGCCAAAGTTTTTCAAAGCCCACCAAGCTTCAAAGCACAGGACCCCTGAAGAAAGGAATCGTTTAATTCATTATTTATTCTTTACCGACTATACAGCAGGATAAACAAAAAGCACCTAATGCAACCTCTAAGCTGGGCTTCTCAGACAATAAACTATGGCTGGTTTTAGCCCTCCATTTCTCCTTTTCCAGTCTCTACATTTCCTTTACATTGTGTTGGCTGTTTGCAGCACTCTTTAAACCAGAAATGCTACAAAACATATGTGCTTCAAAGCATAGAACATTGACTGCGGCCTTGAATTATTAATTATTTATAAGAATAAGAGAGAAAGGTAAGATATTGGATGAAGGTGGATGGAAAGCATTAAGAAAGTGAAGAAAAATAAATAGAACTTTAGCACTGCGATAACACATGGCAGCTCTGCGTAACCTTTGGGTGAGGAGGAGGTGATGTTTACAAACCTGGTGACAAGACTGCAACCAAAACCCTCCTTTTGTTTGATTTTAAGTGTGCGCACCTCATGCAATGTGATACATCAAAGGTTGGAAGTGATGATCTGATGCTGAAGTCACTGCTGCGAATCTCTATCTGTAAATAATGTGTTAATAATAACTATTATCTCACTATGATAACATGCTAGCATTTAATAAATGATAGAGAAAAAGTATAATTGTGGCAGTTGGATTCATGTCAGCTAGGAAAATAGTTGCACAGCTGAAACCACACAAGTCTAACTTGCATACCCATATAATACCATTGAGACATGAATTTCTCTTGCATTTATGCAGAAGAAAAAGGAAAAATAAGCTGGTGACAAAATAATCACCAGGGAAATTCTGCATTGGATTTCTAAAAAAAAGTAAAGAGAAAACCTGAGATGTAACAGTGAAAAATTTACCTCTCAACATGATGCCAGTCCGGCTAAATTGTTTGCCAGATGTTTTTGTCTGTGATAATTCCTGTTAAATGATAATTTAACCAGAAAAAGCCCAATACCAAGAAGCTCAAAAGGGGCATACTGTGAATCAAGCATGCTTCGGTCTGTAAATCGTTTCCCCTCCTCTCCTTGTATACTCGGAAAAGGACAGTAGTACCTGCAGTAAGCAGATTAAAGCTTAAGCCCACAGAGGAAGAAAACTTTGCCTTTTGATTTTTAAGTCGTATCCAGTGGAACCTTTTGACTCAATCAACACTCTCATACTCATATTTTCTGAGAATATTTGAAGATATAGAAGAATTAAGTTCTATTTAATGAACCGTAAGTAAATGTGCTGAAGAGTTAAGGCTCATATTTACTGAGCGCTGAACATGCTACATTCAGATAACATGAGATTGTACACATGACTGATCACATTTGTGGGGAACTCTATTCAAACTATAATTTAACGAACCACTGCACATGTTATAGAGACTTATTGACATAGATTCATCAGTAAATGATCTAAAGACAGCAGGGTGACTTCTGTCACCGTTGAGAGCCTGCAGCCACCTCACACTGTCTCACACTGTATTTCAATACAATTATTTAGATAAAATCTTAAAGTTGATTTCAGCACACATCAAGCATGACAGTCTTCATTTTTTAGTTTGAGCTAACACTGTTTAATTACCGCTTAATTACCATATAGGCTCATTGTCTAACCATTTGCCAAGTCAAGGTACAGAGCAATGTCCTCTGAATGTGTGTGGAAAAACTACTCCATATTCACTAAGGATGTGTGTCATAATTGTTACCCTTAGATACCAAGAAACATACAATGATACTCTATGCAGTGCGGCAGATTCACTGCACAGAGGTCGAGGGTTGCCATGGAGACAGATATCTGGAGTACTTAAGTAGTGATTTACCAGAACACCGTCAAGCATGGAGCTTAGATACTTATGACTTAGAAACTCCTTATCTATACAAAGTGTTGGTCAGACATGACTGAATTGAGAACCTATGTACATAAGAACAAGTTAGAGTTACATTTAAAAACATTTATGGTATGAAGGCATTGAGACAAAGGTTCCATCTTGCCAGCTGCAAACTTTATGTTCAACTGACTAGTTTGGCTAAGTTATGTCAACACTTTGAAGTCAGAGCAGCAGAAAGTAATAGGAGAAAAATCTGTCATGACTCCTGAAGATGGAGGAAGTTCAAGGGCTGTAACCCAAGTGAGCAAGAATCATTATGACCTCATGGACCTTGATCTGCAGAAAATAAAGCTCTCTGCTCAGAAGTGAGGAAAGAGAGGTCAGGGGCCAAATGGTGGCTGGGGAATGGGTCAGTGATTACAGTAAGAGGCCCGGTGACTCATTGATTCCTTGCTCAAGCTAGAGAAAGAGTGACTGGAGTTTTCACAGACAGTGTGAGACAAAAATGGAGCTGATCCAAGGAAACAGGAAGAGACGGGAGGCCAAGGAGAGGGCAGGGACACAGAAAGGCAGAGGCATAAACTGAAGTCTTCCCAAAAGAGAGCTCGAAGGGCCATGTCAGCGAGTGCTGTGCAGAAACAACACAGAATGTGTGAAGTGAACCTGAACTGAAGACCTCTAGAGACATTCAATGCTCTTAGGCTAGTGGTAAACTAAAAAAAAAAAAAATAATAATGTCCACTGTATTCACTTTGTATGAGTGTCTGCATATTGTACACTGCATGGCCAAAGAAAAAAAGTTGTTACCAAAACAAAAGGTCACACCAATGTTTAGTTGGACTGGCTTTAGCATTCGTTGTATCATTGTTCCTACAAGCTTCTTCAATGTCACAAGTTTCCATCCAATGTTGCAATAATTTTTCACCAAGATCTTGTATAGATGATTTCTCCAGCATATCCCAAAGATTTCCAATGGGGTTCAGGTCTGGACTCTGTGGTGGTCAGTTCATGTGTGAAAATGATGTCTCCTGTTCCCTGAACCACTCTTTCACAATCTGAGTCCCATGAATCCTGCATTGTCATCTTGGAATATGTCAGTGCCATCTGAGAAGATGGAATAACCTGATCATTCAGTATATTCAGGTATCAGCTGACCTCAGTCTTGGGACACATAATATTGCTGAACCTAGAACTGAATCTAGACCTGTTCAACTGCAGCAACCCCAGATCATAGACTGCCTCCACAGGCTTGTGCAGTAGGCACTAGGTATGATGGCTGCATCACTACATCTGCCTTTCTTTTTACCCTGATGCTCCAATCACTCTGGAACAGGGTAAATCTGGACTCATCAGACCACATGACCTTCTTCCATTGCTCCAGACTTTTCTCCGGTTGGCCTCCCTGATTAGTGGATTTCTTATGGCTACACACCTCTTCAGTCCCAATCCCTTGAGTTCCCTTCACTTTGTCCATGTGGAATTGTTCTAACTTTCACTATTAAACATAGCCCTGAGTTTTACTGCTGTTTTTCACCATCATTCATGATTTTTTTCCTGACCATGTTTCTTCCTGGTAGACAATGGTTGACCACTATCCTTTCAGTTTTTAATAGTTGTGCCAGAAGGACAGTTCTTAACCCAGTTTTAGTAGTTTTTGCATCTCCTTAGAGGTTTTTTCTGCTTGATACCACTGACCAGAC
The DNA here is from genome assembly GCA_037177495.1 of Rhadinocentrus ornatus. Taxonomy (NCBI): domain Eukaryota; kingdom Metazoa; phylum Chordata; class Actinopteri; order Atheriniformes; family Melanotaeniidae; genus Rhadinocentrus; species Rhadinocentrus ornatus. The sequence goes on from JBAMHW010000003.1 coordinate 33,185,591, forward strand.
CCTTCTTGACAGACTAACATCTTTTCCATGACCACAGGATTTGTCTTTCCTCATGGTTGTTTAAGAAGAAGCTACTAATTGCATCAGTTTGGTTTTAAAAAAACTTTTTGCAAACTGAAAGATAATGACCCTGCAGGAATTATCCAATAAGAGGCTCCTACCTATTTGCTTAGTTAAATCCAGGTGGAGACTTTTTATCTTTTGGCCAATCAGTGATCTTAAAACTATAAGCTCTGTCTTGGCATGCTGTTGATGTCATCATAACTTAATTTACTAAAGAACAAGCCCACTATTATTTAGCTCGTGAGCATTTCTTCATTAGAGTCACATTAATGCGGCCTAACAATCAAAGTGAGAAAGGCTTATTGAAAAGCTAATTGTCTTTTATTCAGCTTGTAGCTTTGGCTTTTTCTAATGTGGTTATGAGGCTCAGGACTAAAAGGCTTGAGGAAAATACATGGCAATGTTTGGAAACTTCAGAAAGAAGCTGTCAGGCTGTAATGGAAAATGCCAGGTTATGCTATGATAGTTTTGCGCGGGCTCAGAAATTGAAACTATTTATGAAGTCCAAGTCACTCTATCATGCTCTGCCTCTGCAAGACTGTAACAGATCAAAAGCATGACTGCAAAAATAATCTTGCTGTCGCATAAAGGCAGTGAATTTTGGCATGAAATATGCTGCAAAATAGGAAAATGTAACATTTTTCTTCTGATTTCTTAGCTTAGATTGATATTTTTGTAAACACTGATGGTTGTATGCTGTTTATTCACACTGAAACAAAGAATTATTCAAGTCAGACACATTTACACACACACAGTGCACACACTCATCAAATTGTCCACCCACTCCCCCAGCCAGTCCTACCTCTTGTCTGTACTATTATTTTCCTTTCTGAGCCCTCTTCATCCCACTCCCAATGCAGTCCTTACCCTTACTGAGTTAATCAGAGGTGGAGGAAACAGCAATATTGCTGCAGAGCAGACACTGTAATCTGTCTAAACACACATATACAGCATGTATGCACACACATACAGCAACTGGACTTCTATGGGTTACAATCAGGCTGCATGATTTTCTCCAGCAGTGATTGGAGGAGAGGTCTGGGCCAGGCAATGAGTTGCACTAATGATGCCTTGAATGGCGTTCTCTTTCTGATGCAACTAAATAGGCCCATTTACAGTAAGACTTGGCACCTGGGCTCTACACCAGTGTTTCTCCCCAACTTCTTTCAACATAGTACGCGTGGAATCGTTTTTCCACAAAGTATTCCCAAAACCAGGGCTTTAATTTATTCAAATCAATAAGTCATTATGCAGAACGTTATAGGCTGTTGCATCCATTTATTTAAGTCAAGTGTGTTGGAGCAGGGATAGATTGAAAACCTGCAAGATGTAGGCCCTCGTAGAACTAAACCAATGCAATGTATTTATTTTTTTGTTGGCAACCGAGAAAAACAACATCACACGCATTAATTTATTTATTTTTATTTTTTCAAAAAAGAACATTTTTAAACATGTTGAATGTGAAATTATACGAAGCCCCCGAGGAGATATGGATCATGTCTTTCTTTTGCGTTAGCACACAATACTTTTGCGATCACTTAAAATACTTTTGCATTAGCATGCAAATTTTTTGTGTTAGCCCGGAATTCTTTTGCGTTACCTTGCAATCCTGCAGACACAGATTTTAGGTTTTTTGCTGCATTTTTGTCCAGCATCGAGATTGGCAGAACATCAACAGCAAACAGCAGGAGGAGGTCTTTCGTGATAGTGAATTTTTTTTTGGCCTTAGTCACAAGCATGATGTGGTGAACGCTTTTAGCTTCATGTGTTTTGAAGACCTGATTTCAGTTAATTTCCTCCTACAATGTTGGGACTTGCCATGTCAGGCATGCGTGGTGGTAGGATGCCACTGGAGATGTGTGGGCTTCATCGTGTTGCTCACTAGGATCTCCTCAAATGAAAAACACAATGCATTGGTAGGTTGAACTTCCTAAATACTGACTTTACTGCAACGCTTTTTTAGCAGCATTGCTGCTACGCTTGAACCATGTTTTTTTTAAGTTTAATTTCTGACACATGATTGACAGGTGATGTAATTTAATATGAGCCAGAATGTGTAAAAAAAAAATCCTGGTGACCTAGGTTTGGTACGATGAATTAAACTGAAAATAAATTTTAGTTTAAAAGCTTACATCTATATTTATTGAAAGTCTCATCACTTTTAATATATTGTGAAATGAAGACTAACATTTAATAATTACTTCATAAACAGTGTGCTTGATATAGCAAAATAGTTTACACCATCATCTGTTGTACCTTGTATGGTCAACCATGACCAGCCCATTTTTCAGCTGGAAAAATTAACAGAAGAAGAAGTCTTAAAAATTATTAAAGTACTTAAATGTTCAAAAGCTAAAGATGTATATGGCATTGACACCAATTTTTTAAAAAACACACTAATGTATTAATTTAACCCATCACCCATTTGGTTAATTTAATTAAGTCATTTAATCAAAAAACTGTCCCATCAGCCTGAAAAGTTGCTTCAGTTATTCTCATTTTTAGATCTGGCTGTAAAACTCAAGAAGCCAATTATAGACCAATCAGCATCCTCCCAATTATTTCCAAGGTGGCTGAAAAATGGGTTGGAAATCAGTTGATCAAACACCTTGATAAAGGATTCACACCATTACATCAAATGCAGTTTGGGTTTCGAACAAACCACTCAACGGAATCACCTGTCAACTTTCTTCTAACTGAAATGGTTAAGTGTCTGCTGGATAAGTATGCTAATGTAGGAGCAGTGTTTCTTGATTTCAGGAAAGCATTTGACACCATCAACCACCAAGTCCTACTCAGCAAACTCACATACTTTAACTTCTCTCATGGAGCTATTCAGTGGTTTGAGTTATATCTTTCATATAAAAACACAGTGTGTGACTGTTGATGGGGTCAAATCATCCTTTCTCTGTTGTCCTGTAGACGTCCCACAGGGATCAATTATTGGGCCCTTACTATTTTCATAATATATTTATGACCTCCCAGATGTATGTCATAATCTCAACATTCAAATGTATGCAGATGATACAGTTATTTACACTCATGGTTCTACAACTTATATTATTTCATCCAAACTTACCAGTGCTTTAAAAAGGTATACAAGACTGGCTTAATGATAATTATCTTATGCTTAACATAAACAAAACATTTTGCATGACATTTACAAAAAGACCAGGGCAGTTGAACAGCCTTAACATACCCATAGGTGGTGAGGTAATTGAAATGGTATCGCAAATTAAGTATCTGGGAAAAATATTGGACTCAAATCTTACCTAGTAAAAACATGTGAAAAAGGTGGTCAACACAATAAAATATAATCTTCAAAACTTTAAACAAATCAGGCTTTTTATTTTAACTGTTACGGCTAAATCCTACCTTCACTGCATGATCTTGCCTCATAAAGAATGATGTTTTACAATATGGTCATTTGCAGGCACCACAGTACTAAAACCTATAGAACTTTTTAAAAACAGCCATGAAGGTGTTCACCAAAAAGCTATACTCAACTCATCACTGAAAATTTTAAAACTTTTAAAACATGCTTGCCTCATCTACAAATCTCTTCATGGCCTAGCCCCTCCTCGCCTGGACGAATTTATCAGACGTAGAGACAGTAACCTCAGGACCTGATCTGCCTCCAGAGGGAACTGTGAGGTTCCATTTAGACGAATTGCCACAACACAAAATACCATTGCTGTTAAGGGTTGCATGAACTGGAATAGTCTTCCAACTTCTATACAAGAATGCTCCATCCTTATAGCTTTTAAAAAAGAACTCAAAAAATGGCTCAAAACCAGTCAAACCTGTCAACACAGGTGAGGTTTAATGTGTGCGATATATTGTTTGTAGATTGGTTTTTGTATATTGTATATTGTAAATGAAATCTGTTGTTGTATGTCTTGTCTGTAAATGTCCGAGGACTACGAATGGAAAATAGATTTGAGCTAAATCCAGCATATTCACACAATGTCATGTATTTATACAAAGTGTATTGTTCTCATTAAATTAAATAAAAAAAATAAAATAAAATTTTACATCAAACGTTTTTTCACACACCTGCACACAAAGAACTGGACCCAAAAAAGAGAGCAGACCAGAGAAGAAGATGGTTTCTGAAGTTCAGGGTTCCAGATGGTGTAGTAGGCAGGCAGTCGGGTTCCTGTAGAGTCAGCATCACAGGCAGGAAATCTTTAGGAAAGCAGGACAATCGGTTTAGCTGAAACAAGATACAAAGAAGCACGACTGTGCTAAATGTATTAGCAGCCTGGCGTATAAAGCAGGCAAGGTGTAATGAGCCTGATTCAGTTCAGCTGCGCCAACTAACTACTGGACACTTCTCCTGTAGACACCACAGGAAGACAGCACCATAGATAGATAAGCTTTATTAATCCCCCAAGGGGGAAATTTGATCACCATCAAGCATTAGACACACATTAAGACAGCACAAACAAAAACTTTAAAATGCAGTTTAACAAAATGCCCCAACAAAATAAAGATACTAAAAAAGTTCTTTCCCTATCTTTAATCAAGAGCGCAATTGTTTGATTTGAGAGCAAGATATATTGTTTTCATGCTGAAATATCATTTTGCTCAAACTTTAAACTTTACTCTTACACTCAAGAAGTCCCTTCTTGCTCTCAAATATATCATCTTACTCTCAAAACTCGGCTTTTCTTCTCGGATTTAGTGAAGCTAATCATCATTCCTATTGGGTTGTTAAATATGTACCAGAATTATCACAGTACTTACTTCATTAGTGTTGAGTAACTAACATGAATTACCATGATGTCAGCATTGTTACACTTTGTCAACTAAAAACATTTTCAATGGGTTTTTCTCTCAAAAATTAGTAAAAAGGTAAAAATTTCCAAAATTTCAACCCTATTAAATCAATGTTAATATTTGGTACAGGAGCCTTTGTTTGCAGTTCCAGAGGTCAAACGTTTCCTGTAGTTTTTCATCAGGTCTGCACACACTGCAGGAGGGATTTTGGCCCACTCCTCCACACAGATCTCCTCTAGATCAGTCAGGTTTCTGG
>JBAMHW010000003.1:33190805-33204627 GCA_037177495.1 Rhadinocentrus ornatus
TCATACATTGTGATTTCAGGATTTTTTTTTAGATTATGTCTCTCACAGTGGACATGCACCTACCATGAAAATTTCAGGCCCTTCCATGTCAGTGGGAGAAATTGCAAAATAGCAGGGTGTTCAAATACTTATTTTCTTCACTGTATTTAAGAGCAAGAAGGGACTTTTGGAGTGTGAAAGCAGAGATTTAAGAGAGAGCAAGATGATATTTGTATGGCAAAACAAGAAATCTTGCTCTCAAATCAAACAATTACTCCCCAATAACCGCATGGTTCAAAACACAAATTAAGAGTGTTCCTTAAAAAATATGAACACACTGGTAATGGGAAAAAGGAACACAAGGAGGGTAAAGAAGTGCCAGATCTTGGGGAGCCATGACAGTTTTACATCCACTGTGAAATGAGAAGTGATGCTTTACGTGTTTCACGCACCCATTATTGTCATTTTATGTCTGAATTAATCTTTTTGGTTGGATTCAGTGTCGCTTAAGGACAAGCAAGAAACTCTAAAAAATGTAGATGACCACTCCGATAAGTGATGATGTTTAAAAACAGCCGCTTCCAGTGTTTCATCTCACTTCCTCAGAAAGCTTACACCAGAGAACCCCCACTACCACCCACCTATCAAATGCTTACAGGGGGTTCTAAATATAGAAACGGTTTTCCATATTTCTTTTCATCAACACCAGGGCCGTTGCCCAGCATATCATTTTCTCATCATGCGAATTGGCACAAACTTACACCATTTGCGTTGTTCATCTGTTTGGCAGCGTGAGCCGGCTCACTTGATGGGACAACTTCACAACGCAATGAGGAAATCTCTGCTTGTTTATTTCACTTCAAAATCATGCATTGTAGAAGAAGTGGAAGTAAACAAAAACAGAAGATGAGACTGAAGGAAGCTTGGAAGTGTCTTTTAATTTGACGATGAATATTTATGGATCAGTGGTGCAATGGCACATGAAGAGTGAAAGTGAATACAACTTGTGGCTGAATTAAAATGGTAATAACACATCCTGCTGGATGAAAAACACCTTTGTAATTAGAATATGAAGAAAACCACAAATGATCCAACTTGAACAGTAATTATAAAGTCTGCTGCCCCTCCTTCTTAATAGGTAGGGGATACTTATTTAATTTAGAAATGTGCTAATGATTTAGGCTTCAGTTTGTGCAAATAAATAAAGATATTTATAGTGCATCACAAGTTTACTTCAAGGGGAAAAATAATGCAATCTTCAGCCAAACAGCCGCTGGTTGTGTTTCCAGGCTGGAAACTGTGGAGGAAATATAAATATGTAAAGAAAAAACATAAATAAAGAATTGGCTGTTGTGAAAACTGTGTTGAAGAAGAGAAGGAGCTTCTTTGACAAGATGAAAGAGGACAGAAGATGTGGATTGAGAGGTAGATGACTCCGTAGATTCCTAATGTATTAGACCTGATGCTGCCAAGTGCAGTCAGTATCATTCCTAATTAAATTTTTAAAGAGGGAATATTTTAGCCAAAACATCCGCCTGATCAGGTCTGTTTGAATTGAAACACCACAAGATACGCTATGGGCACCCTCCAAGAAATATATTAATAATATAATAATGTATATGTAATGTGAGCTAAATTTTACATGTGTGAGATATAATGCAGTAAAGAATATTCCATATGTTTTAAAGTTAAACAGCCTTTGTTAAAAATAGTAAAGAAATATTAAATATATAATTTATTACTTTCTGATGAAAAGAATTTATAATGCATGCAAGACATTTATCATGCATGCAGCATCAGAATAAGTTTGCATGTAACATTTAATACAGGAAAACTCATAACATGTTGGGGGTTAGGCGTATCATTTGGTAATTATCTATAATGATATATCCTAATTATTCAGATGTTTGAGTTTATCAGCTTAATGGAGTGAAAAGTAGAACATGTCAAAGATATCTATTAGTGTAAAACTGATATACTGACGCAAAGCTGTGCTTCAGACAAAGTAGTCCTTTTACTTTTAAATTATAGTGTTGATCTGCACAACTGGCAACAAGCTGCTTCGTCTTTGTCATCATATTAGCTTGTGTTTTTTTAAGAGGGGGAAAATGCATCATTACTGATGTCTGTGAACAATCCCACGCTGTTAGCTGTGGCTCTGTTGGTTTAAGTGATGTTTGTCTGTTGAGCTGCCACAAGTTAACAAAAAATTAGTAATAATTATAAATGCTGAAGCATCAATTCAGGGCTATGTAATCGTTATTCAGTGAATATAATTGGAGAAGTTACAAATGTATTTGTATTTGTCAGTGAAGAACATATAAAACTAGAATTAAATCGTGTGCTTATGATTCATTTTCATGTCATCAGGAATCAAACTTTTGAAGCGCAAAATTTGGCAGGTTTTAATAGATGCAAACCACAAACTCATCTCTGCTGCTCTTCCCATTAATGCATTTTCCTTCCAAATGTGGCACAATTTAAAGAGGAAATAAACATGGTTTTATTGCCAAGAAGCATTGTTACACCAAAAGAATAATAGACCAAACACAAATTCCTATACTTTCTGGGCTAATTTTGGAGAGTGTGGCATAGTTCCTTGAAATAAAACTCTAAAACTCACATATTTAGGATGAGTGGGATTAGTTACAGCATTTGCAGCATTGGTCTGGGCTTCTACAACATAAAACCAGGAAACTCACATTTTGGCCTGTTTTGCTAGTCTCAACTACAGAACTCAAACAATGTTGGAACACAACCAATAGTAAGATTTTTATTTCTTCCTTCCATGCGCAACTTTTGACACGGGTAAGTTGACTTTCAGTGCTGGAATATGCAACACAATAAAAAACATTCATGCTCAAGTGGGAGGAAAAAATAAAATGTCTCCGGGCGAATTTTGTGAGGTGAATGACAAAATGCTGCCCAGAGGAAACAATGCAGTAGTGAGCAAAAATTACACTTGAATTCACACAAGTTGTGCTTTTTCTTCTATGCTGGGTCCTGGTTCTTCTGGTCTTGACATTTAAGTCACAGGAATATTTGTGTCTTTGAACATGTTTTCATGCTGTCACGGTTTTCCGGTCTCTCCATGCAAAAACTTGTCGGTTTTTCTTTTTTCCATGGAACCAAAGCAGAGATCATCTCTTCCATCTTCCTGTCTTCACATTTAATTACCCCATATAACATATCTGATTTCCAAAAGCATTTATTCACATCACCACAGCTTGAAAAAGACAACGACAGAACAACCTGCTCTTATTGTAGGGATGGAGAAGAGAGGGAGGAGTAGGAGTACATGCACACTCTTGAAGTGTCAAGTCAAATTGTTTCTGCATTTCATCTGGTTGGCTCCTTATCTATTCAACTGTTTATCTGTACCTCTGCTGGGATGTGTATGTGCAGGCTTCTGGAGTGGGTCTCTGTGTATGTTTGTGTGCTGCAGCTGCCAAAAGAAGGAGACAGACAGCTTGCTGTGTGAAGGGCTGTAGGGGGAATTTTCAAACTCCAGTCAGCGGGGAATTGTGTGTGAAATACAGATGTTAGAAATGGCTCTATGTTTGCCTATTGTTATCACTGCTCTTCAGTGTAGAAGAACAGTGTTGGGTTTTGACTTGACAAGGGAGCAACAGAATGATAAATTGTCCCACCAGCTTTTCTCCGACTTACCACCCACCCCCTACAAGCTTCCCTCCTGCATGACTGCCACACCCTGCTTTAGATAGCATGGAATAAAACAACAAATTATAAAGTAATACACAGGCAGGTACACAATGAGTAGAGGAGATAGAAGTCCCCACCCTCTTGTCTCACCAGCTGCTTCACCAGAAGACAGGGCATGAATTAATAAGGAAACAAAAGGATTCATATGGCTTTTTAATTCAGGGGGCTAAAATAAAAAGTCCCTGAGAGTAACACTTAAAAACAGCCAAGTGTAAATAAAGATAAAAATATTCATCTGTCCAGTGGCGTAGTCCAGTTTATTCTAGTGGGTATACTCTGATTTTTCCCCTCCCACCCTCAAACATCATGTCTTTGTGCAATATCTGTCTTGCAGCATCCTTCCCAAAGCAACAACTGCTCTTAAATGTGTACTTTGTTAATGAGCACCACAGTAATTAATTATACTTCATTATAACTATTCTATTTTAACTCATCAGTGTATGATTACATAGTAGCATAATAAACCGGGGGATGCAATTCTCGGCAAGCCTTGAATCTGCATTGCCACGTAATACATCCCCCTCCCGGAGCATAAATACAAAATGGTAGGGTTGAAATGGTGTTCCCTCCGTTATAACTAGTCTATTTTGACTCGTCAGTGTGGGTTTCCTACATGCAACTTACATACGTTACCCATGCCTCTGTTTAGAGAAGAATAAAAACATCAGATCAGCCGTTGATACATGACAGTGTTATCACTTGAGAAAGTTGTGATATTTATAATTAAGTGTGCTATGTTTTTTTTTTTTTATTATTAAGGTTTTTATCTCTATCCAGCACTTTGATCGACTAGAGTTGTATAAGTAAAATTTGATTGATTGATTGAAATACTAGCCATTTAACATGGAGAGCCATTTAAACCATATAAAACTTATAACCAGCACTTCCACCTTTTTTCTTTTCCCTTGTTATTTCTGACAAACCAAAACATGTGATAATAACAAAATAAAACAAAACCATAATCATTTGAGTGGAGGTTTTGACCACACACACACACCAGGTTGGACGGCAGCGTCAGTCCCCCCCCCCCTCATCAGGCTGAACTGTCGGCCTCCCCCTGGCTTTGTTGCTAATTTATAATAAGTTTTGTCACAAAACCATGTTGATATTTGTTTTTGTGCATTTTAGTGGTTATATACGGAAATTTGGGAGCTTTTCTAGTGGGTATATGACTACACGAAAGCATCTGTCAGTGAAATGACTATTTTAGGGCTCCAGAGTTGAGCTTTGTGTAAATTGTACACCTAATTTGAGATTTCTGCTCTTCATAATAATGATTTTTTTTTACAAAACTTGTTTCCCACTCCCATTATAGATACATACTAATTAGCCAGAAGAACAAAGAAGTCAACCCTCAGATCTCTCCGGCTGTATGCTGATGTCGGGCAGTTCAGCAACAGCAGTAATTAAGTCCAGTGCCTGAGTTGCTCAACAACATATCTCATAATACTTCATTCCTCAGCGAAATGAGATCCATTTGAAGAAAAGCCAGATGCAAGAAGCACATTAGACACATCTGTAGCTGTTTTTGTTCTGGGTTGGCTGACGTTGCATGAATGAGGAGATAAAAGTGTTTGACAGTAAAAATAACTTAGAACAATAAGCATCTTGGCTAATTAAATACTTGGCACATAATGAGAACAAAGTTAGGAGTTGAACTGAAGGTGGAGATGTCTATACACTAATTAATCTGTGGAGATCAGAAGCTTCCATTTGGCCAGTATGACTAATGAATCCATGGATTTAAAAAAATAAAACAGAAAAAAGCTTTTATAGCAGAGCTATGTTTAAAGAATGCTTTAAGATAACCCAGTTTACCTGCACAATAAAACCCTCAACAATCCATCTACACATACAAGCACATAACTGTCAACCAACAACACCCTACCTTCAAAAAGAAAAGTTAAAGATCGTAATTCCTCCACTGTGAGCTGCAGGAGCACTCTGGCTGATGTGTAACATTAATTTCTCATGATGTCAGTCAGTTTTCATCAGTGTTAACCTTTAGCATGCCCACGAGATGACTGTCTCAGGGACAGACGTGGGAAGACTCCAGAGGGCTCTATGTGAAGCACTGTGTTCCCCTCGTCGTCATGTGTGGTACAGCCTCACTCCACTGCCCAAAGAAATAAAAAAGGTGAAAGTTATACATTTTAATAACTTATGACTGCAAGTCATCCCCTGACTACATGGACATGTTTCTCTGAACGCTTTTACTGGCTTTCCAATTACAGTACAGGAAAAAACGGGAGATGGGAGCAAAAGAGTGTAATGGAAGCCTACACAGGTGATGGTGTACGTGTGGGTGAGGACATGGTGCGGGTGTGCTGAGATATATTTACTCAGACTTTTTTTGTTTTCATCTGATTAAGACAAACTGACAAGGTTGACCATGCTTCTATACTTTGCATTGTGCCGAGTAAGAGTTGTGACGCTCTGAAAAGAGTCTTGAGGGTTAATAACTGGAAAAAAAGGCCAATCATTAGTTGGCAGTTTGCAGAGTAAGATTTCACACCCAGACGCCCACACACTGATAAGAAGCAAGAATCACCTGAAGTATCGCTGTCTCAAGGCCAAACCCACAGCAGCTGCACGTCTTGTCCCTCAGCAAGAGAAATTGTGATTAATATTAGCTATTTATCTTCACACATAATGCAGCACAGGAGATGAACAGAGGAAAACATGATGGAGAATGGGTGTGTTCTCTGTAAGGGCGTTTTCACTGACGATTGGAAGATGGGAGAGCTAAACCACGGCCACTTCCCATCAATTACAAGCATTCTGTTATTATTATTATTATCTCTTTCCATACATCAGGATAAAACTTGTGTTCATTCATGCATGTGGGAGGTTGAGTTTACAGCTTGCTGACTGGAACAGATGTGGTTCCTCGTACATGAGATTGTATTTAAAACTCCAATAAACTGAAGGATATTCAGAATCTTATCCTTGCTGCACAAGAATCACCCTCATGTGTGTCTTGGCTGAAGTCGGTGCTACATATATGGGCTTTTTTCTCCAGTAGGTGCAGTATTTATAAGCTGTATTATATAAAACAGTGATGTAAATCCTTTGATGAGTCATAGTTCATTGGATGAAATGATTATTATGAGGATTGTAAAGATTTACATGTTTTCATAACTTGGTCTAAAGTTTATGGGAATTCTATGAGCACAAAGCAATGCTTTTGTGTGCTCTTTATTTTGCACAACACAGTAAAATAATCTCTATAAATAAATATTCATCAGACATTCAGTGTGTGTGATGAAGCATGTGTAGCTGACTGGCATTGTGCAGTTAGAGCGCTCTGTTCCCTCTCTTCTCATTCAGTCATAATAGGTTATATTCATGTGCACATTTAAGAGGAAACACTGACACAGAATTTGACCCCTGTCCTGCTGATAGTTCCCGCAGAAACTGAGAGGAATGTGGTAGCTGGAAATTAAGATGCTGTCTGCAGACCTCAGCAGCTTCCTCTCCTCATGGTGTTCAACCTTTGAGAGCAGTGCAGCGTTTCCATGTATCATGCATCACCTTTGCATGATAGCATAACCAGCTAGTTTTACATTATCTATTTTAAGCCAAGTGGTCATATGGAGGTTTATAGCCACAGATGAGACAGCCAGCTACTTTCTGTCCTTGTTCTTTTTTTTTTTATTTTCATCTGTCTTGTTTTAATTTTTTTGCATTCCTGTAAGGAGGAACTTTTTAATCTGCCTATCACATGCTGGTGCTAAACAGAGAAAGGCTTTCACATTTCTAATTCATCATTGGCTCTACTGATCCAATTGGCCATGGCCAGAAAGGAGCATGGCTGTGTTATCTAATACAGCTTTGAGCTCTGAACTCTAACTTTTCTTTTTCATCTACCCTGTGATAGTATTAGTTAACTGAGTCTTGAATAATCCCTGAAATTATCCCCAAAGAGTCTAAGCACAAAATAGGACGAGAGAAGCGAAAAGATCTGAAACTGTTATTTAATAATTTTTCTAGATTTTTTTAAATGATATATTTAGATTTGGTGAAGCTACAAAAAGCCGGCAATGAACCAAACACTGTGAGGAAAAAAAACCCAACTTGGTCTTGTTTATGTGGGAAGGCGAGTTGTGAGCATAGATGGCAGAGTTGAGGAAAGGGGGCAGAGTCCATAAAAGGGGGCAGGTCTTTCTCCTTGATGCACCACACCTGAGAGCAGCACGCAGCATGCAGGCCTTTGTGTGGTGGAATTTAAGTCAGGACACAAGATGTGCTTAAGCAGCAGCATATGACCTCCTTTATGAATTGGCACGTCAGTATTCATTGTTTTCCTACATAAACTGTTTTAAACACTTTCAGTCACTTCCATCCACTTGCACAAGTGAGAGAAAAGAGTGGGTCCCTGTGCTCTGACCAGGTGTATTTCCCTTTCATTTAACACATCTGGACAATTTAAGATTTCTTGTATGTTAATTGCTTTATCCTTGCAGCTCTTTTATTAGAATCAGATGCTAACCACTGTTTTTCCCACTTGTAGCTATTTTCTGTATTTGTTCAACTGATCTATTGGAAAGAGGGCTTTTGTTTGTCTCCTGACATTTAACTATATTAAAGGGAGGGGTTCCAAAGTGAGAGTGGTCTCTGCATGTGTTTTGTTGTGTTTTAAAGGTTATCATTGGGTTGTTTTAATATCATGGTGCTAATGTGGTTTGTAACACTGCCCTGACCGAGCATCCCCCAAATATTGTATTGTCTTATTTTGTTTCTTGTGTTTGGTCCATTTCTTTGGTCTGAAGTTTGTCAGTACAGAAATACTGTCCATCCAACATCCAGACCATTACAGTTTTTTCAAGGATTTTTTTTTTTTTATAAATAAATTATTTTAAATATAGTAGTCTTTTGTTCCAGTTCATTCTTGTGTTTCCCTGGAAAAATAGAACTTGGTCACATTTAGGATTCAGCATTAACAGATGGCAGTTAAAATAAGATTTCTTTATGTGTGTATAGTTTCAAGATTGTTTAAATTTAAATAAGTCAGGTTCATGCATTTTTCATGCATTTTTTCTGCCTTTGTGCTGACTCACAAATCTCATGTAGAAGTTATGCTCTTTTTTTAGTTCTTTTCTTTTCTTTTCTTCTTTTGCATCTGGCCCCTGGTCTTAAAGAATTGTGGTGTGCCAATTACACAAAACAAAACTCCACACATCATACGCAGCCTCTAACTCAAAGGTCGATGCTTCCCGTTACTGCCCAGGGGCCAAATGTTACAAGCACAAATCATCCATCCAGTAATTAGAGCCGATTCTTGTGCAGCAGCATTTAATTTGGTCAAAGTTGTCAACAGGCAATTAAAGCTGTTGGATGAATGTGTGAAAATGTGAGCAATTTCAGAGTGCCCTGCCACATTATCACATCCACTGAGAGTCCATTCCTCAGGTGAGCTGTTAAATTGTAGTGCATGTTAATTGTAACCTCACAAGTATTTTAATGCAGTCCACTAACACATACTCGGTGTCCTGTTTACGACAACAAACTTCACAGTTTAACAAGGTCTAATGGTGGAGAAAGCTCTTTGATTATGACTTTTCTACTGGGGTTACAGCACTTAGGACCTATATGTGTTCAAATATGCATGCAAGTTCACTGTATAGTGCAGAAAACCCTGTAGCCATAGTGAAGACACTAGCAGTGCTCAAGTAATTAATTCATCTGTGAGTGACAGTTAAGCTGTGGGGCAGAAGCTCGCCCATCGCTAATGAACAGTTAGGAGTTGATTTATGTAGAAGTCCAGAGATCGTGTGCTTCTCTCTGTGTTTTTCTGTCAACATTGTTTCATTTTGGCTGACATGCATGCATGTTCATATATAATGCAGCTGCCGCCTGTAGTGGTGCTTTTATTTATATTCTGAAGGTCTTTGGAGTCTTCCTGAAGTTGTTTCATAGTGAATAGATCCATCAGCTCAGTAGAGGAGAAACAATGAGGAGCAGAGGTCAATTGAGAGCGTGGTGCACATCAGAGGAAACAATGGCTGCTGAATTATTGAGTCCTTCCTGTCCCATCAGCTATTTGTCCCTAGCCTAATGGGTTTCTTCTCTAAAAAGCAGCGTGCGAGAGACGGGGGAGGAATTTACTTCCCTCTGTTTTCTAAGGTGAAAGAAAAAACATAAAAACTGGGCTTTCTGCCTCAAGACAGGAGTCTTGTGTTGTTAAAAAATTCTGCCTTAGCTTTTACTTTCACTCTAGGTTATCACATTGCTTTAATGGATTCATTTTGACAGCATTATTTATTCAGAAGAGCAACAAACTGGTCACATATGAAGAAGAGAGGGTATCTTCAAATGCACACTCACATATTTACAAAATACATTGAGAAAGTTGAACTGACGACCAGCCGTCTGACTGTTAGTGTCTGAAACTGTAAGAGGAATCTGTCTGCCAGCTCCCTTCGATTAATCCACTCTTCCCCTAGGCTGCTTGGATTTGGCTCCCATCACACTTCATTGGTCAATATGAATTCAGCACACGCAAACATGCACACATACGCACACACATCACAAATGTGTCTGGTCACATGGGCAGAAGGTTGGTGAAAACACAATCCTAAGTGCACACACATACACACTTTGGGTCTTAACACTTTTCCTGAGCTTGTGTGCTCCTGTGGGCTTTATTGGGTGGGCCGACATCCAACCATGAGCTCTGGAATCTGATCTGTCAGCTGGCAGTCAGGACTCTGCAGGTGTTTCCTCAGCATAAAAGTGAAGTCATGGGCCAGTAAACAACAGCAGCAGGAAAACCCAGAGTTGAATCAATAGTGAGACAGTGTTTTCTTCCTGCGCTTGCTTCAGAATCTTCTTAGCCGATGGCGATCTATTCACATCCCCCCCGCCTCAGCAACATTAAAGTGGCTCGCCGTGGGCTGCAAATGTCTTTTGTTTAAATCATCACGTCAGCATGATGGCCCTAAACTTACAGCGGTTGTCTCCCAGGGTTCATTTGGGCATTACTGCTGTCAGGTCATTTAAATCCACACATAGAAATCAACCATTTTTTCCTGCTTTCCTCTTTTCTAAGTGTTATCTGCTCATTTAATTTGCTGAACCAGTAATGTTTCATCTGGTTGCATGCAGTGTTAGGAGATAGTAAACGCTGATGTCGAAGTTGATAAATAAGCACTCATCCTAATACAGTATATTACAAATGAAATCGGATGAAAGGGCTCAGTGAGCTTGGTGGATATGTAGTTACTGAACTGATGCCAGTGAAATAAATATTTTAGCGTCAATTTTAGTGTTCTTGTGGAACAAAGGATGTGTTTGGATCCATTCCACAACCAAAAACCACTGAGCTGAATATTTTGTGCAGTAAATTATACAATTATCCAGTGTTTAAAGGGCCAACTAAGTTTTACAGCACAGTGTAGGACGGAGAATAAAGGTAGCAGTTATTCCTTTCAGTTTGGGTAAGGTCAGGGGGTAATTTCCTTAAATTTAGATTTTTTTCTATTTTTTTGGCTTCAGAACAACATTAATATTGTTCTTAGCTTAATGATCAAGAAATAACCTTACACTGCAGCTAGTCTAACATAAACTTGGTTTATGGTTGTTTAAGATGCAACAAACCAATTGTGAAGCCAGAGTGAACCTCTCTGTGAGCATTTGCACCAGTAAAATGGTGTGCCTACTTCAGTCTGCATTTAGACTCTTAAACACTGGTGGGTTAGTGGGATTTCTGACATTGTTTCAAAAAATGGCAACTGAAATAAAAACTTCCTGGAGCCTATACATGCTGGTTATTGTGTTTTTTGCAAGCCTGATGCCATTACTGGCTGTTATTGTAATGGTCTCTCCTGAAGTCCTGGAAATTCAGCCTCACACATATTGAGGTTTGTATAGAGTATGTTTTATTGAAGCAAGAGGAGTGGTAGAGAGAACTTAGAGCCATCTGATGGAATATGGTGGAAGGATCTGGACTGACTCTGTCGAAAGAATCTGCCAAAACCTGTTGGAGGGTAAAGCATGAATCCAATATCCAAAAGCGTGGTCATGAGGGTAGGCAATGGTCATATATAGAGAGGCAGAGAACAGACTTATCAGGAGGCAGGCAAAACTCTGTGGTCATTCCGAGCAGGGGTCAGTATCCAGAAAGGCACTTTACAAGAATAAATCTGGCGTAGGTCAGGCAAGAGAAATCTGGGGACAAGACAGTGTCAATAACAGGAGGTCTGAACCACAAGAAAACCCTGGATCTCAACAAGGTTCGTAATGTTGACCATCTGGCAGGGAGGCAGGGACTAGAGAGTGTTTAAGTAGGGCGGGGAGCAGGTGAGGAGAGTGAGTAATCAGGGCAGGTGGAGCGATGAGCTTGATGAGCTGGAGGTTCAGCCAAGCAGCAACCATGACAGTTATAGTTTACATTTTTGTGTCACAGAGACAGTTTAATTAAGCACAACCTTCTAAACATTAAAAATAATAATAATAATAATATTGTCCATCATTACCATAAGTTTGTAATTTGATTGCACTTGTTGCAATGACAATAAAGTTCTATTCTATTCAACGCAATGCGTAGTTGCATTTCTAAATGCGGCTACACTGTATGCTATGATGTAAGGAGGCTATGATGTAACCTCTGTCGAATTTGCGTTCTAGCAAAAATGAAGATTAGGCCTGCTGTAGCACACTGGACCACATTTCTACAGCCTTCTCACTACCACTTAGCTTCATAAACTAATATTAATTGATATTTTGCTGGTTTTACTATAGTTGTCATTCTGTTTATGTTCTTTGTTATTTTGTCTGAATGCACTCTCTTAACTGTACCGCATGCATGTACACACACTCAGACTTCAAAGAAGCAAACTGTCCACAGCAATCAGTAGAGGAGGAGATCTTATACAAATACATATGTCTACCTTATAGATACCAGTAATAAAAAAACAGCACAGGCTGGCAGTATCAGGCTTTTTATTCCTCTGATTGGTATAGCTCCTTAGGATTGGCAGCCTGAGTAATCGGTCTTAGCCTAGAGCACAGTCATATTGAAACAGTCAGACAGAAACAGTCACTCTGAATGTAGGTACAGAAAAACCATGAATAAAACATTGGCATATGTTGTTGGATCATAAACATATTCATTATACATACCCTTAGCAGCAGTGTGTCCTGCCTGTCTCATGGAGGCTTTGACTGATTCGTTGTGACAGAATGGAAAAGGGCTCAACTCATTTTCTAGGTGGAGAACAGGAAGCTGGAGTAAACGTGGGCCGGAGTTGATCTGATATTTAGCAGTAAGCAAACATCTTGTATATATAATTTCATAAGCTACCGTGTTTCATTTCTACCATGATGCTCAGGGTTTTATGAATTAATTTTTATTTCCACAACCTTAGCTCTGATAACCAGGATATTCTAGTCCTTTTTAGTAGATTTGCTTTTGGACCATTATATTAGGAGGATCTATTCGTTACGCTAAAATTGTATTGCTGTTTAATGCATTTAACTAAGACAATTTACTGCTTAATTAATCAACTGATAGTTTAAAACAAGGGTTTGTGGTTGTTTTTTTTTTTTGGTTTTTTGTTGTTTTTTTTCAATTCTGTTGATCAAGCAGCCTCAGTGAAAAAACACACAACAAAACGTTCTGCATCTTTTGCCTGCACCTGCTCTGGAAACCAAGAGCAAGACGGAGAATCAGCTCTGGTCACATGTGTCGATCCCAAGCTGAATTCATGTTATATGTTAGAGAGATATAAAAGATCACAACAAGAACAGAAATTCCCCATTGTGAGGAGAAAACTGTTAATTACAAGCTTAAGACGTATAGTCTGATCCTTGCATGTGTTCTTGGCTTGCACTTGCAGGCTCAGTGTAAGGTATAAAATAATCCACCAACTCCCAGTTTAGAGAGTCAGAGAGGCAGTAATCAGGATTAGTTGTCGTGGTAAAAAGTATCTTTGATGAGCATCAGTTTACTCAGAGAACCTTACCGTTACATGACGGGACATATTTTTGACATTTGTTTTGACTGAGAATTCTTTAATTATCATCCATCCATCCATCCATTATCTGCCGCTTATCCGGAGTCGGGTCGCGGGGGCAGCTGCCAAAGCAGGGAAACCCAGACTTCCCTCTCCCCGGCCAC
>JBAMHW010000003.1:33204727-33216703 GCA_037177495.1 Rhadinocentrus ornatus
CGAGCCACCTCATCTGGCTCCTCTGGATGCGGAGGAGCAGCGACTCTACTCTGAGCCCCTCCCGGATCACCGAGCTTTAATTATCATATTTATGTTAATTACATGACTAACCTAATCTTCTGTTGTTGTTGTTGTTATTATTATTATTATTATTATTATTATTATTATTATTATTACTATTATTATTATTATTATCATTATTATTATTATTATTATTATTATTATTATTATTATTAGTAGTAGTAGTATCTAGATTATACATTAACTGGGCCTGGACATAATATTTTACCGAATCTTATTGGTTACTACTTTATACACCCTGTTGTCGTTTTTTTGTACCTTCAGTCTGGAACTGTGTTAATTGAGG
Source organism: Rhadinocentrus ornatus (assembly GCA_037177495.1). NCBI lineage: Eukaryota > Metazoa > Chordata > Actinopteri > Atheriniformes > Melanotaeniidae > Rhadinocentrus > Rhadinocentrus ornatus. Next base: position 33,205,095 of record JBAMHW010000003.1, read on the forward strand.
TCAATCAGTTAAGAATAAAGCAACACATACGAGCTACACCTGAAATCATTCAGTCTTAGTCGCTGCTCCATATATATTTTTCATGTTTTGCATACAGTATTTAGGGTGTGAAAATGCTTGACAGTTATGAGCCAGGGACTTCTAAGATGCCTCCTCACAGAGGGATGAGGAAAGAAAAAGACCATGGTAGCATCCCCTGTGTGGGACCTGTTTTACACATCATTTAACTGTGAAACTGTGTTTCTCTTTTAACACAACGCCACTATCACATCCAAATGGCTAACCACGGTCATCACGGCTTGGACTTCAGCAATTACAAACGCCCGTGTTCTTGTGAATACATGTCACATTAAATTTCCTCTGACAGGAAGAAAGAAGGAAAGTGAGGACAGGAATGATGTAGGGATGAATGTTGAGCCCGGGAGCCCATTTCTTCAAGGCATTAGCTGCCTGGTGGAGCGCTGAGGGCTTGACAGGGAACCATGACACAGCATGTTGAGCCATTTGGGAGTTTTACAACTGAACACACACATTATCTTGGGCCTTAATGTGTGTGTGAGAGATATAGAGAAAGAGAGGAAGCTACCACCCAGACACCATTATTAATATCAGATACAGATGGGTAGAATACTTCAGAAAACCTGAACCCTTAGCCTCTGCTGAAAGAAGCTGCAGTAGCTCTGCTGTGCTCTGGATGCATTTTGCTCTAATCAGTTGAGGTCAGTCATCCACCAAGAGTGAAGAAGCAGAGTAAAGTTGTTAATCAAACATTAGGCATGTTTATGTGTGATAGGTGGGATCTTTTCCAGGATGGCAAATTCAAGGTTTGCTAAGGCCGTTGTGAACGAGTAATGGCTCGTGGAATACCTCACCAAGTCGCTACATGTGGGTTTTCTTTAAATTATTGCCCTTCTTATATTTCCTGATCAAATATACACCTTTAAAGCCCAACCCAAGAAAAATAGCAATAAATTCTCTCTTTCTATTTTTTCAAAAATCTGACGTCTTTATTTAAAATGTAAAAAGAAAAGAAAAAAATCTTTTTGTTTTTTGTATACGTTTTGTTTATTACCATGTGAAATGTCAAAATAATTGTAGTGCAAATGATATTCACCAGTGGGCAGAAGACAAGTATCCGATTGTGTTCAACTGGGTTCTGAGAAAAGTTTTTACCATAAAATTATGCAAAAGGTCTCACAAACTGTATGTATCAAATATGATACATACTGTGATAAAGGGTTAAAATGTTGAATATTTAAAAATTATTCATTATTTTCATAGAAAATAATTGGGAGAAGACATTTTGTTTAGAGAATCTTCGGGTGCTCAACACAAAGGAAAAACAGAAGTTGATAAATGATGCAGAAGTGCATATAATTACCCTCACCCTAATGTTTTGTATTTTGCCCAGAAGGTTTGCTGCATTTGAAATGACGGATCTCTACAAACAGGCCATAGAATTTCAGATTGGTGTTTTAATGGTGTGACCTTTGAGTGAGTTGAATACATGTAGACAGCAGTGTAGAGCCTGATGAATAGCTTGGGTCTTTTCCCAGCTGGGAAAGCAGATGCCAAGAGACAGGACATGTTTTTCTTTCCTCCTGCACTCACTTTTTCTCGCCGCTTCTAATCTTATATTAGAGATGGGGGGATAGGAATAGGAGGGGGATAGTTGGTTGGAAATGACACACTATTAACTGTCCTGGTGTTAATCTTAATGCTTCATGCTAGAGAACTACACACAATCCATTTTAATGCAATTAGCTCTTGCCAGGAAGGATGAGTTATTCAATGGGAGCATAATTGCATCCTCAAGTTTTTACACTGCTTCATCCAAGGGATGTAATTACTTTCATACATGGTTTAACACGTGGGGCCACTGACACATACAGTATATGCACACACTGGGGTAGCCATGCAGACACAAGCACAATCATATGGAATTAAGATGACAAGCAATACATCAGGCAATCACACAATTTTACCTCATTAAACAAAGTGGAGGAGTAGAATCGCAAAACATCAGGTTTCATCATTGTTTGCATTCACTCTGAATTCCCACAGAGTGGCAAAGAGACACACCGGGTCTGGAGATTGATGGGCTGGCTTTAGATGCGTCACCCTGAGGGGGACAACTGTGTCTTACAAAGTTATACTGTTGAACTGCTTTGTATTAAAAAGGGCTCCAAATATTACTGCCTGATATTTCAGAGGAAGATGAATTAACACATCACTGACTCCTCCTCTGCTTTGCAATCATCAGATTTTTTTCTTTAAAGACTATGTCATGTAAAGAATTTCCAACAACATCTTGAGCACACACTCATTTTGCAGCATCTCAAGGTTCCCAACCCTGGTCCTCAAGGCCCATTATACTGTAGGTCTTAGATGTCTCCCTGCTGCAACACACCTGATTCAAATTAAATAGCTCTCTGAAAAGCTCTGCACAAGTTTGCTAATGAGCCATTTATTTTAATCAGGTGTGTTGCAGCAGGGAGACATCTAAGACCTACAGTATAATGGGCCTTGAGGACCAGGTTTGGGTGATATGCAATAGTCTCCTTCCATGTGGGAGCTTGTCACAGCTGCTTGATTAGATTTTTGTTTGCATGACACTTCATTTAATATTAAGCCCAGTTAGCTCAGGTGTGGAGTTACAGTCTTAGAGAGATTTTTTTTGTCTCCCTTAAGGATAATAGACATTGAAACCATTGCAAGATGATGACATCTCGATGAGAGATAGTGCAAGGATTCAACAACGCAAAAAGGTTTGTGTCTCAAACCTTGATAAATTCTTATTCAGCTCTTTGTGAATAGCTCAAACGCTAAGTCCCTGTCCCTTTTCTCTATTACTGTAGTGTATTACACAGAAGGCAAAGAAGGAAGGCTTACAGCAGTGTCCCTTTGAGGCCAGTGCTTAACCAGTGATGTCTGTGTAAATAAAGGTTCTGTGCAACGGGACAGGGAGGGAATAAGCCCAATGAGCTGCCGCGAGGGAGATTGTTCCTCCGTTCGAAGTCTATAAATAATGGAGATGAAAGGAAACCAGGGCTACGGATGATCTCGAGCGGCCCTGAGCAGCCCACAGGCCGCAGTCTGAACCAGAGGGAAACAGAGGCCCTACATCCACTCATGACTTTAGTCCAAGCCTCCAGTTAGATTAGGCAAGACAGCAGCATTCAGCCATTTAAAATGAGGTGTGCAGGGTTTCATTGTTATGCATATTTAACACATTTACAGCTTTTTTCCATTAAATTAACACAAATTTGTTTATAAAAGTTTGGAGCATCATAACATAATAGAAAAAAGTGAAAATGCATCTTTATAAAACAAAGCTGCATGGCATTTTCCCTTATTGTGAAAAAAGTGTTTACATTTAATCCCCCAGGTCTCTGACATGGCTTTCTAAGGTTGGGTCTTCACGGGCCCTCCTTTTGTGAAGAAAATAGCTTACATGCCATTTTTTCCCTCAGTAAACTCAACATATTGCCTATGTTGCAGACCCACCACTCCGCAGCCACCTAATCCCTGCAGTACACTGACCTTGATATAAAACTGGAACTGATAGTCTCTGCCAGTACTGCAGGGTTACCAAACTCCCAGAGCATGTAACCCCCAAACACCTGCACATCTTCAGCCCACAGGTAGCTGCATCTGTCATCTCAGCCACTAATATAACACCTCTTCTGACATGTAGCAAACACATTTGGTGCAGGTGAGTGGTTATGTCATGGCACTTACTTTCCTGTTTGTTGGTGTTTGTCTTTTATCTTCATTATAATAAAGGTCTCATCTTATCAGCTGATCAGGCAAACAGCTGGAAGTGCTTTAGACAACCCTAAGACTTTGGAATCTGCCAATATTTGTTCCTTTATATAGCTCACACACTGACTACTCTGGCTTTATTTTTGTTTGTTTTTTTAAGCTGCAACATGAGTCAGCATGCTGTAGGGGATATTTTTCTACAGCTCTTTTTTGATGTACTCAGACACCCAAAAGACCAAATGTGTCTGACTTGCTGTTGAAAAACTTTGTCTGTGTCTGGGCATGCTGCTAAGCTTAGCAGACACATACAACAACAAATAACGTGAAAAATAAATGCTGCATCATTATTGATATAAGTGATGTAAAGTGTTTTTGCCGTATGGATATGATGATGCAATTCTGACAAGACAAATAAGTTTGAATGAGAAATTAGCAGGTTTTGAACCAGCGTTCAGAAACAGGTCCAGGTCTTTAAAAATTCATTTCCAGAAGAACCAGAAGTGAGAAATTGATTCACGTTCTGCTTTACAAAAAGCATGACAAACATTATTCTAATTCTAATGAGTACATGCAGTATATTGTGTTTTCCAGCATGGTCATGCAGCCCAGTGGGATGGGGGGGCTGCTGGCCTCGACTAAGGATGTTGGAAGTATTGCTTCCAAATTAGATATCCTCAATCCCACCAGCACATCTTCTGATGAGGAGGCAGAGTTTGGGGACCCGGGTGTAGGTTCGCCTACCTTAGGGGCTGAGGTTGCCAAGTTGGGTAAAAAGCTCCTCACTGGCAGGGCCTCAGGTGTGGATGAGGTCCACCTTGAGTTCCTTAAGACTCTGGATGTTGTGAGGCTGTCTTGATTTACACGCCTCTGCAGCATCGTGTGGACATAAGGAACAGTGCCTTTTGACTGGCAGACCGGGTTGATGGTCCCCTTCTTCAAGAAGGGGGACCAGAGGGTGTGCTCCAACTACAAGGGGATCACACTCCTCGGCCTACTTCGTAAAGTCTATTCAGGGGTCCTGGAGAGGAGCGTCCGTCGGATAGTCAAACTTCGGATTAAGGGTGGTTTTTGTCCCAGTTGTGGAACAGTGGACCAGTTCTGCACCCTCTTCAGGTTCTTGGATGGGGTATAGGAGTTCGCTCAACCAGTCAACATGTGCTTTGTTGACCTGGATACGGCTGTCGACCTGGAGACGACCTGGGGTGATCTAGGAGTATGGACTGGAGTACCAGACCTCCTTGTACGAGGTGTCTGGCTCCTGAATGACTGGTTATATTCATGTCCTGATGCAATAAAGAACAGGAAAAAGTATGGCTAATGACACGAACATAACTATGTTACATATTTATTTACATTGTATATTGGTCATAATTACACACTACCGGAACATCCAAAGCTCAAAATGTCATTTTAGTTGCTAATAAATATTTAGAAAAATCTTTTAAAAAAAAAAGCTTTTAAACAAGGAACCAGATGAATATATTGTACTTCTGTGTCAGTCCAGAGTTGCTCTTCAGTTAGACGTCCGATGGAAGCTGATCATGACTGAATGATCTCGTTTTGTGTGCTGTTGTATTTACCACTGACATCTGGCAAAGAAGACCAACAGCATGACAAATTTACACTGTCATGATTACATGATTCTATAAATTAATACCCTCCATAACGCTCCACTGGTAAACACCGGTGCTCATCCAGAGATTGTCTGTCTACCGATGAGCTTTCTCCGAGCTCAGGCACATCATCAGCCACTCATTTATAAATGATCTGAGAGTATGATACAGCCCTGGGAAAAAAATAGAAAAACATGTAGCTGTCCATGCGAATTTCACTGACACAGTGCTTTTTAGTTCAGACTGGGCTTCAGAGTGGAGAGAGTGAGAAAGTGGATTGTGTTTGGTGTTGAACCTCTCTGTTGTACCTTCAGGCCTCAGCCATAGACACATAGGTCCAACTGTGACATCCATTTGATTGACTTGCCATTGCAAAATGTACCAGTCGTTCCAGCACACTGTGTAAAATACACCTTCTTCAAGTATTTAATTGCAAATGCCTGTGCTAACATAAAATAGCACGTGCTTGTTTAATGATAATGATGTTGGCAGCAGCCATCTCAAGAGAAGCAATCTGGATTTTCCCTTTTTTTCTCCAAATGTCCCAGAGAGGCTGGTTTACACTGTGATAGCCTCTGGTGTAATAATGCTAACCCTAAGCTCCAATTTTGGCAGCTATATTAATAAACAAGCAGACACACACATTTGCAGATCAACAGGACCAAAAAAGAAAAGAATGACTCAATAATGTGCATGGAAGTGGAGGAAAATGGCAAGCACTGACAAGAACAACGTATTGAGCTCCTGGGAATGCTAGAAATCAAACTCTTATATTGTCAGTTTTAGTTTTTTTTGTTGTTTTTTTCATTCAGAAGCATACATCTCATCAATATATAATTCCTAATCCTGCCACAGTTTAGTGTAACTAAATGTTTTCCAGCTTTAAACCACATTGTGGCTGCTGGGAGTTGGACACCAATGAGAGGTAGAGTGTTACAGTCTTCATTCCTGTTACTTTCTATTGTTGGTTTGATTAAATTTCATCCCTCAACTTCACCTAACAGAACCTTGGCCCATTCATTGCTGAATGAAAAATGAGTTATTCACACCTGCACGAGTCAGATGGTAAATAAATATAAGCAGAAAATATGGGCAACAAATCTGTTATTATTTATTTGTCTCTATAAACATGAATAAATCAAGTTAAAATATACATGCCTGTCTCCATCCCGTTGCCTCCAAGCTTCAACTGAGCTGTCCTCTGTTAACATTTGACAAAGCAATGTTCTCCGGGGTAAAGTCAGGCACATTAACCTTGCTCCTCTTCCTGGAGCAGCTGTTGCAGGGTGCCCGCCATCATGGCTGCCCTTCCACCAGAGGTGTGACAGGTCCTCTGTCACACCTCAGCCTTACAACTCACTGTTAAAGGGGGATGCATGTGAGCCCTGGTGCTTCTAGCTGCCAGACCACCGGCTGGCCAGTCTGACACTGACAGCTCCTTGGCACAGGCATAAAGCCAGATTAGGAAGGAGAGAGCTTCCAGGCGTCTTCAGGAAAACATGACCTACCATGATTACACAGCAAGTCTAGTTTATGAGTCAAATGGAGTCAATCTACAGAGCATGTAGAAGTTCAGTATAAGGTGACTGCAAGGTGAGTCTTTTTGCATTTTGTTTGTTTAATAGAAAGATAGTGGGTGTCGAGCAGCTTGAACAGAGACTGTTAAGAGCCTGTCTCACAAGTCAGCATGGCGGCACCATCAGAAGGCAGCAGGGCTTAGACGAGAGCTGCAGGGATGTCCTGTCCGTCGCTGCTCGCAACATCAGGAGATTGCAGTAATCCTTTATGTTGTTGTGCTTGTTGTTGCTAGTTTTTTTGTTTTTTTTGCCTCATTATGAAGTTACTTTCTATGTTACAGTAGTGGCTGTAAACAGTTTATTGTCAGAGTAATATCTAGTGGTGTGATGTGTTCTGTTTTGAAGGATAACTGTAATTGTGTGGGGCCTCAAATAGGAACAGTTATGGAGTTTATTGGAGTTTATTCCTTTGCTTTCTTTGTCTGTTGCAATTTTTTGGATCATTTTGACTTTCCCATTGATTCTTACACGTTTATTGTGTCTGTCTCTCAGGGGTTTGCGTTCTTGGGCACAGTAAGATTGCCTCTGAACGGTCTGCTAGTCTCCCGTGCCAAAGGATGTAAAGTAGCCATTATTCAGGCCCTGGCCCTTGCCCAGCTTGCTTGGTCACCCATCCCCAGTTGAGTGACAATCAAGTTGGGCAGGAGTGGGAGCCAAGTGAGGTGAATATGACAGGGAGCAGGCGGCTGTGAATATGGATGGAGGCGTAGGTGGGTTTTGGAAGGAGAAAGAGGAGGATGTGGAGTTTCAGACCCAAATCCAGGCACCATTGCTAGACCGAAAGTGAGGTGGCAAAGCAGACAAGCTGACTCTGTGCTGCGTTTGCCCTTCTCGAGAGCTCAGAAATATTTAAATATATTTGCTCAGTGACAGTTCAGACATCTCAGAAGTTCCACGACTCAAGCTTGGGAGATGAAACAGATACAATAAAAGTCTGGTTTTATTATATTTTATATAAACTCCAAGTCAGATAAAAAAATCTTTGCAACCATACTGAATTTTCAGATAGTATATGTGTAATGTGTTTTGCTTAGAAGAATTACTTCCCAATATGTTGCAGTTTATAGTCCAAGGCAGAAAGGCACAAAATGATTCAGTGTAGCTTTGAAAAGTCTTTATTACATTTTTTATTTCAGTTAAAAGGTTCATGAAAAATGACAGCGTAATTATTTTCTAAAGTTCCTTTCCCTATTTTCTACCTTTTGTTGTAGCCTTTGTGGATATGTTAGGAAACTCTTTCAAAACTCCAGCTACCTACAAATCAATTATTTCTACAATGACGCTTTCACATTGTTCGACTCCATTCAGGTTGAGCTCATTCTGTATCTGGTAGGTGTTGAGTGCATCCACAGGTCCACCGGAGGTTCCTTTTCCTTCTGTTTTCCCCTCATGACACTTTTCTTCTCAAAGATTAATTGAATCTGTTGACCCCAGAAACACATTTTTTTCTTTTGAGAAAAAGAAAAGAAAGAAACACACATTATTTCCACTCCCAGCAAAAAGCAACAGATTCAGTCCAACAAACCTTCATTTTCTAGCCATGTAGAGTGACACGTTGCCATAAAATCCCAAAGTGATCAAGACAAGTTGCCTGCCTTTGGAACAATTTTTCTTACTCTGAGGTTTCATATTTTTCGAACACTGTACTGCACACACATACAAATAGTTGTCTGGTTTTTGCAACACTATGCAACACTTTAACCGTGTGTTTAGGAGGTAGCTACATTTGTTTGAGAACAGTGGGTTGCAATGAATTATGCTCCAGTCTTCTCTACCATCGATCAGCATCTTTGTGCGACAGCAGCAAATCACATCATATTACTAGCTCTTTGCTAATGTTGTTAGCGGATATTGTTCTGAGGCAAAGTGTAGACTTGCCCAATGTGATTAGCTCCTATGATGAATTTGCCTTGCTGTTTGGAGACCGTTAACTGACTGGAATGATTGACCTGACCCAGGAGCCTTCTAGGCATTTATTGATGTTACTCGAATGTTATTCCTTTAATGACTGCACTCTGATCATTGCCAGCTTTATGGCTTGAGGGAAGCCAAGTTGAGTTAGCAAAGTTGGACTAAATAGAGTTTTAGAAGTTGATGGCCACAAAACAGAGTTAGTGTGTACACATGTGGTTTGGCAATGTTTTCTGCAGCTACAGTGTTTAGTCCCTGGATTGCTGATTTTAGGGAATATTTGAGATGACTGTAAGGCCTCTCAGATAGGACGTTTCCCCATAAAACCATCTTTATCTTTACCAAAGCTCGACCTTTTGAGTTTTCCCCTTGCTTACCCATACCTTCTAAGGCTCATGAGAATAAACCTAGAAGGTTCATGGTTTACCCCGACCACTCGGTCTTAACTCAAATTGCCAGCCATAACCCCAGAGACAAGTCCTCCAGGCATTTTGGCTCTGCTTTGTCTCAACCCCCTTGTGTTAACAGACAATAGTTTATTTCAGGCTGTTTCACTGACTTTACTGTTGTGGTGATCCACAGCCAGACTAGAACATTATTTATTAAATTGTCCATGCTCTATAAATATCTTAATTAATGCACCTTCTGTGCACATGGATGTGTGATATAAGTTTTGATGTAATATTAGTTCATATAACACTAACAATAGCAAAAATGTCTCATTAAATATAAGAAATATATTGTTTCAATGAGTTCCTGTTTGTTTTATCTATGTGTCCAAAATTTTAGCAATAAAATTGTCTTGTTGCTAGTTTGGTTTGTTTGTCTTCTCTCTCTTGAACTAAAATTAATCATGGAAATACAAAGTTAGAAAACAAAGAGACTTTGCCAACCGTCTCTGAGTCATTTACACCTAGGATAGGATTTCTCTTCTCTAATACTATACATATGGTGGCAGACGTATCGGTTTTGTTGCCACAAATAGTTCATCATATGCTTGCATTATGTAATGAAAGCTTTAATTTATGTGTGCTGAGCTATTTCTGTGACAGAAATGGAATCTTTGCTCTATTTAAACATGGCGACTTGTAAAAGCAGCTACATTTTTTCCCAGTGTTTGGTCATATTGAATGGACTGTAAATAGACAGTACTTATATAGCACTTTTCTAGTCATGTTGACCAATCAAAGCACTTTAAAACCACATTTCACATTCACACACTTATGCAGCACTTCTATTGTTGTATATTAAGTGCTTAGCTCTATCACACATATTCGTACCCTGATGGACACATCAGGAGGCAACGTGGGGTTCACTGTCTTGCCCAAGGACACTTCAACATGTAGTCAGGGGAAGCCTGGAATTGAACCACCAACTTTGAGGTTGGCAGAAGTGTATTGTCTGTTATCTCCAGCTCTCCTACAAAGAAATATAACTTTCCTGGAGCATGACTGATGATGAGTATTTTTCAAATTTTCTGACATTTTCCTTTTATACTAACAACTCTGTTCGATTATCTAAGATTGTCCTGTTTAGTCTTTAAAATTTCATGAATAGTCTGTTGTGGATCCCTGCTTCGTCAAATTTGACTCTCCCCTGGCAGGCTCCTGTGTATGTGAACACAGCCCACATACCCGTCAGAGTGTGTCTGGTTCATTAGCTGCATTGAACCTGCCTATCATGTCCATGTGGTGACCTCCAGTCCTCCACCCACCCACACACTGACCCTGTTAATGACCATCGCCCAACATCCCAGATGTGTTGTTTCCCACAAGTGGAGAAACTGTGGTTGACTGTGCTGCATGTTGATTTGAAAACAACCTGTCGCCTTGTGCCAACTGCCCACACAGCACAGCAGGCACCTGTCTGCAGGTCTGCAGGTGTTTCAGAAAGGAGCTGGGCAATGCCGTAGTATTTTGGTATTTTAAATCGGACCAGTTAAAAGAAGAAAACCAATAAAGAGTAAATCCATCAATCAATACTTTTGGGATTTGTGGCTTTTTGAAGGGAGCTGGATCTTGAGGAGCCGTTCAAAAGACATTCTTACAATATCTTACAAAATTTCACAATATATAAGAATGACAAACAATCAAAATATGTACCTATATAAAATCTACTATAGAACATTGAAAAAATATAGGAAAAATATAGATAAAAAAGTATAAGTATATGGTGCAAATTCTAGTAAATGTTTTGGATAAAATTTACAGTATTTGTTTCCGAACAATCAAATCAAACTTTATTTATAAAACACTTTTCATGCCGAAGGCAAAACAAGGTGCTTTACATGATTAAAAACATTCATGCATATTTTAGTTCATGCATGTTAAAAATAAAACAAGCCTTTACATGAAAATAGAATTACATAACATAAATGAAACACTCATTAAAATCTTTTACACAGACACACAGTCACACACGCACACACATGTATACACACACACATGAAGTAGAAAATTTGTACATAAAAAGAATGGCTCACAAATGACCGGCTCACAGCTGCAACTCGATTCCCATCGTTCCCATTCGTGAAGAGCCGTTCAAAAGAACTAATTTGTTCATGAATGCCATCCATCCATTTTCTGCCACTTATCCAGAGTTAGGTCGCGGGGGCAGCTGCCTAAGCAGGGAAACCCAGACTTCCCTCTCCCCGGCCACATTCACCGGCTCATCCGGAGGGATCCCGAGGCGTTCCCAGGCCAGCCGAGAGATGTAGTCCATCCAGCGTGTCCTGGGTCTTCCC
>JBAMHW010000003.1:33226069-33238999 GCA_037177495.1 Rhadinocentrus ornatus
TATTTTATTTTATTTTATTTTATTTTATTTTATTTTATTTTATTTTATTTTATTTTATTTTATTTTATTTTAGTTTATTTTAGTTTATTTCAAGATTAATTATCACTCTTATCTTCAAGCACAGGTACTTATTTTGAATGCTCCTATCAGTTTGGATTAAGGTCAAAACCTGCAAACCTTATTAATTTTAAATAAGCTTGAAGTGTACTTTGTGTAATCGACTTATTAAATCAATATGCCTGAGAGCATGTTACTGGTCTCCCACTAAATGTATAAAAAAATCATGCATGTTGCCACAGTAAGGTCACGCACTGGTTTGCAACCGCTGTTTTAACCCTATGTTTGCACCAGAAAAAAAAAGAAAAGGGAAATTTTTGCTTAGCATTTTGTTCATTTCCATGGGACAATAATAAAGAAAGTAAAAATTTTGTTTATTTATTTATATTTTTTTTTTTTTTTGGGGGGGGGGGTTGTTTGTTTATTGCAATAACAGGTATGGTAGCAATAGTTAGAGGTGCAGCGTACGTGTCAATAAAATGTAACATGTCATTATAAACTGTGTTTCTTTTGGTATCTAATCATTTTACTATAATAACTATTAAGTTTTTATTCTTTAAGAATGATCCTTTTATGGTTACTTGCAGTGGTTCAACATACATATTTGCCATATTTATGCCTCCGAATGGACAAACAACTGCAGTGCCGGCTCTGTTTGATAGGAGCTAGAGCACCATTTAGGATAAGTAATGCCTTAAAAGGACCATAGAAGAAGAAGACAGTACACATGCTTCTTGGTAATGAATCTTATACTGTTGGGAAGCTTGTTTATTCCCCTTTTAATGGAGTGACATTTGTTTTAGTGGCATATGCAGCAGAGTTGAGTCTGTGGGTGGCAAACACCTTTTAAAATCTTCTCAACCAATGCCAAGCAGTTTTTATTGCTTTGAGTTTGGTGTCGTTTATTGAATTAGTTGATTGAAGCTGGAATAAACAAGACGAATCAGCTATTTAAGTGAGGCCTCCGCAGCGTGTGAAAGAACCATAGAAGTCCTTACTTTATGTGCTTAGTTTACACTATTTCTGATGAACTTGTCATGGTTGTCTTGTTATGATGACCATTTTTAGATTGTTCTGCATTCATGCATAGGTTATTCAGTCATTCTAAACTGACTTTAGGAGTTTGTGTGAGTGTTTTTATGTGTCGTTTGTTTCTGTGTTGGCCCTGTGATGGACTGGCAATCTGTCCAGGTACCCTGCGTCTTGCAAGATGGCAGCTAGGATAGGCTCCAATCACACTGCTAACCTGAACAGGACAAAATAAGTACAAAAATTATTAAATGATAAAAAATTTATTTCATATTGACACATGGAGTCAGGAATAAAAACACAAAATATGATTGAGACTTTAGAGATGTGCCCTGCGATGGACTGGTGACCTGTCCAGGTGTACCCTGCCTCTCACCTGAAACAATGCTGGGATAGGCTCCAGCTTACCCCGCGACCCGTAATGGAATAAGCGGTACAGATGATGACTGACTGACATGTTATCTCATCTCATGTTATTTTAACTGAACATTGTTCATTCTGGGTTTATGATTAGAGTTCTGATCTGAAAATATGCCGCAGCGTTTTCCACTCTAACTTTCTTTTATCATAGTCCTCCAGCTGATGCCAGCAGAGGTGCGTATAGGCCAGAGCGGGGCGTTGTTTGTGACGTCAGGAAGAGAATACTGTATTCTCTGAGGGCCACATGCCAAATTTGGAGGTGATTAATTAGATTCCAAAGACAGAGGGCGGTCCTGCAGACCTTTGTTTTTTGTAAAGTGTTGGCATTTGCCTCAGCTGCAGCAACTCTGCAGAAAAAGATAAACATTTTAAATATATGCATCCAGCCGAGCATCTGAGGAAGTTTGCATATTTACAGAAATGTATAGCGATTTTTTCTACAAAATGCCCAGTAGAAATAAAAAAAGAGTAGTTAATAATTGATATATCCCAGAAGGTCCATGAAGATAAGCAGGGAAGTGTCATAGCACAATAACTAGTGGGGATTTACACTGCTCGTGTTGTGATCAACCATCTGTTGCTGAGCTCAGAGCTGCAGTCTAATTTGATTTGTGTGCAAGAAACAGCTGGCAAATATTGTTATTGCATTTTCTTCCATTTAGAGTGCATAGGTGTTGACAGATCAGAGCAATAATGTGAAAATTAATGTACAAATTACCCCATGATGAAATTAATCTAAGACACAGTTCTTTGTAACAGCGTTGAGCCAAAGACAACCAGCACAAATCCATTACTTACCATTAAACAATGCTTACTCGTGTTGTTCTAAATGCCTTATGTGTACAGCAGCCTCGGGGCTTAATTGCCATAATAAAAACATGAAATAGTCTTTTATATGTTTCATGTATTAGTTTTATATGTACACACATATAGTGGTATGCTTTTTTTAGCCCTTTTTCTGAGTCTCTGCAGCATCCGCAGCAAGTCAGAGGCTACTAAACCTCAAAGACCTTTAGTCAGTGATGAGGAATACAACCTGAACACGGTGCAGTTCAGTTTGGTCACGCACCACACCAAACTCTCACACCTGCTGTTGGAGATGTCTTTAATGAGAGACCTGAGATGTGCGAGGAAAAGGCAGGAAGCAAGAAAAATGAAATGGAGACATTCTAAAAAAGTATTAAAGTGAAAGATAGTACTGCATTTTGTGTGTGTGCGTGTGTGTTTGAGAGATAGAAAGAAGAGCTGATGAGTCTCTAACAAGCGGCTTCATCAGAGTGAGGAATGAGCTGCCAAGTGGGATCTTTCTTTTGACCTACCTTGAAGAGCAATGGGTGGATGGACGGACAGATGGGTGGATGGATGGATAGAGAAAGACCGAAGAGAGAGAAATAGAAAGAGCGTCCACTGAAGTGCAGTGCAGAGGCTCCTTTCTTCATTGCCTGTCAAGGCAGCGTCTGTCTGACGGAAGACCATCACTTATCTCCTTGCTCTGATCCCACAGTCACGATTCGGAGCACCACTAGTACACAGGCAATGACCAGGGAAATGAAGCGGCAGACATGATGGATAAAGAGGATGCACACTGCTGCTTTTGACACCCTCCCAGCTTTATCTCATCCAATAAATTGTCCAGTCTAGGAGAGAAAAGTAGATACCAGTGCATAAAGTGGTTGAGGAAGACCTTTATGCGCTTGAAAATTGTATTTAACCTCTATGGATTAAATATTCACTAAATGTCAACAAAATTCAGTTTTTCCAATATATTTACTTTTCTTTGAAGAGAGATTTTCTCTGCTTGCTTTCTTACTCTCTCCCGCTTCTTCGTCCTCCCCTTTTTTTCTCCCCTGTCTCCTCATCACAAAGCTTAGTGCATGCATTGTACTGGTATTAGTATGCACACTGACTTTAGTCCCAATTTGCTGTGCAGCTGCACGATTTCACAGTCCACCCCTGGTGGCACAGATCAAATTTACAGGTATCTGGAGGCAAGACAGATGAGGAGATTCAGGTTTTCATTTCATCCCTTCTTAAGACTGCCAGAGTTACAATACAATATAATGCTCAAAGCAAACACACCTTATGTGAGCATTATGTGTTAAAAATGGCATACTAGTTCAAATGGATTAATTATATAGGGTTTTTTTTGTAAAATAAAAGCACAATCCAATAGAAATTTGCTTGGAAACCTACTTTAAATCTCATAGAGAATACATGTGGGCACAAGTTAAAAACAAAGTCATGATTCCAATCTTTGCAATTAATGGGTGCACATGTCTGTGTCATTCATTACTGCTGATATTTAATCTCCTTGATGTGGGATACTTTTGTTGAATGAATTAAAGCATATTTCAATTCATTATAGATTCTTTTCTGTGGAGGATTGCTTTGGAAGATAAAGTAATCACTCTCACTCAAAAAATAAAGCAAAGTTCAAGCTTTTTCCTTTCATGGAGTTCAGTCATTCAGTAGGTTGATTCACTGTTTTTTCCAATGTTTTGATGTTTGATAAGAAGCCACAGGAGACTAACAGCAGCAGATAACTGAGATTTTTCTCATCACTTAAACACCAGATTCATGAAAAAAAAAATGTTAGTTTTTGTCTTTGATGGAGACAAAGATGACAGGTTGGCAAAAGAAATTTGGTCTTTAAATAAAATCCTCTCATGCATTATTCTGGTACATAGC
This sequence comes from Rhadinocentrus ornatus, assembly GCA_037177495.1. Taxonomy (NCBI): domain Eukaryota; kingdom Metazoa; phylum Chordata; class Actinopteri; order Atheriniformes; family Melanotaeniidae; genus Rhadinocentrus; species Rhadinocentrus ornatus. The sequence continues at coordinate 33,230,264 of JBAMHW010000003.1, forward strand.
TCATGTTTCTCTTTTGTGTCCCCAACAGTCGAAATGAGCGATAAAGTCTCTGCCCCCACTTATGTTAGCACATAAAGATGTTATCTCCAGCTTAAAAGCTTATCAAGCAGACTGTAATGATATTGAGTGACTGAATTGTTTGTTTTGATGGATATCGCTGTGAGTAATCTGATACCAAATTGTGTTCCAGGTCTCATATTGTTCTGATTTTAGAGTCTGCAAATAACTTCACCCCCCCCCCCCTAATTTGAGCCCCCACCCCAACTCCCACCAATCTTTTGCCTCACTTATAGTCATTTGTCACAGCAATGATGCTTTCCCACGGGTAGCTTGAAAAGTCATTTATGTGTTTCGTGACACAAAAAAATAGATTATCATTGTCCGATGCCTATTTGGCCCCCAGTTAATCTGATGTACATTGTGTGAGAAACTGCCTTTTCAGTACGCTCCATTCTGCTCTGTGATAGGACTCAGAAACTGTCTCCGAAGTATCTGCAAAGCCTTTATAAGGAAGATAATTAGCTTCTAAAGTAAAGAAATGCCACAGAGGATGGTGAGTGTTAACAACAAGGACTCTTTTCATTGGATCATTTTCACTCAAACTCTGGCTGCAATCACTAAAATGTGGAATGCTTAGAAAGAGATCTCTCAAAGGGATGCCGTTGATATAAACCGTATGAAAAAAAAAAACATTTGAAGGCTGCAGACAAATTTACATAAGCTCACAGTTTCAGTAAACACGTCCCTATAATTCCAGAATATAATGTGTATAAGGGGGAAAAAAGTAACAGCTACAGCTTTCTATTTAGAAAACGTTCCTGTCATGCTCCTTTTTGTTATAGTCCACAACAACCTCTTTACTGCCTCACAGGTCAGCTGCTAAATGCCAAATCCGACACCATTGGCTAACAGAAGATAACTAGTTACAGCATGGATTTTTCACTTTTTGACCTTATTTACATTGACCATCACAAGGAAGTTTGTCTGAGAAGGAGATCAATGCTCTGCCTTACAATTATCATCTCATGAATGCATGATTTAAAAAGCCAATATCCATTTTAATGAGGTGAATAGAGGAAAACACTTTGTCATGTACATGTCAGGCATTGAATTGAACAGAGAATTCAGCACTGAGTCATACAAAAATAAGCATTTGACAATAAAAGTACATTTTTAAAGAATATGCTTTCAATGGGAGAGGGCATCAATGATTGAGCTCTCACTTAACGGTAACATGGTAATACAGGATCACTTTTTTTATAGAAGCTAAGAGCTCATTATCTCAAGATAGTGAGTTAATTTTCTGGTTATCTCGAGATAACGAAGACCATTTTCTAAACAGAATAATTTATTCCATTTTGTCAAGAAAACAAAGTTTGCTTTCTCGAGATAACACGATGATTAAGGTGGACTCTAAAGTAAGTGGTTAGTGTGTTACACCTGATTTCATTAATCAAAACTGAAGCCACGACAGCTGGGGGGAGGGGCTACAATCATGATGTTTATGTATAATCAGTGTTGTGCCTGAACAGGTTCATTGAACGATTTTAGGTGAACGTGAACTAAACGTACGTATTTGTGAACAACGTTCTTTCACAGTTTAACTTTGTTCAAGAGAGTGCCAGATTTCCATGGAGCCTTCCAGGCTAAATCCTGGCCAAACGAACTATGAACTAGTTTATTTTTAGAACTTTGAACTTAGTTAAAAAATTGTATCATGAACTATGAACTGAACTAGTTCTTTTGAAAATGTGTGAACTGAACTTTGAACTAGTTCATGTACAAATTGAACTTTCCCAACGCTGTGTATATTTCTGTGAATAAGTGGTCAATAAAACATAATAATCACACACATCACAATTTCAACCTTTGTCAGACTTGGTAGCGGTAAAATTGGATGGATGTTCATCCGCCTGATCAGCTTGACTAAACTGAGGCATCTCAGTGCTTGAATGTCCCTTGGACCCACCAGTTCAGGTGGTGGGAGAGAAGAGAATGATGGCTAAGCTCTCATCCATGTTTACGGACAGCCTCCTTTCTCTCCCCACCACCTCACACCCCTCTCCGACACTGACAGCTCCTTCAGGGACAGACTGCTGCACCCACAGTGTGAAGGAGCTACTGCAGGTCCTTGATTCCTGCAAAAGGAATGGAAACCAGCACTTCTCCCTGTAGACCACAAGCACACTCAATAAAAGTCATTATAATTGTTTAATGTACATATTATTATATATTTTTTTATATAATTCTTATAAATTAACAACAAGAAGGCTTCTGGGGGGAAACCTGTGTGAAGTTTGCATGTTCACCAACTATGCTTGGGTTTCCCCTGGCTTCCTCCTAAAGGAGTGTGAGTCTGGTTGAATGTTTGTCTCTCTGTGCTGGTTCTGTGATGGACTAGAAACAGCTCCAGCCCCCTCACCACTCTGCTTTTGAATAATCTGATAACAAGAAAACTGATCCAGTTATCACAAGAAAAGCTGTTAAAAGAACGTGCGAGCATGGCTGCTCTTGGCTTCCGTACTTATTATTGCAGTTTTCTTGTTATATTGGTACAGCGTAAAGTTTTGGCAAAGCACTTGAAATGCTGCATTCAAAAGGCAGTTTGTGTGTAAACATCTGAATAAATTAAATTAATTTTGACCACATTCAAACATGCAAATGAGAAAGATGTGAGCTTTTTAGCATTAATTCCAAATTAAGTACAGTTCTGTAAATTCATGTAAAACCCCCAGCTGTTGAAAGTGGGCATGTTATTTGCACAGCAGAGTGCCCTTTCTGCTGATGCATTATGCAGATTAGATAATGCATTGTGTGTAATTCAAGCAGACCTTACTTGCCATCCATGCCATTTAAGAAACCAAGCACAGAAGTGCCAGCATGGCGTGATTGCTGATGGCCACCATGTTTTCTACCTAATATCTCCTACACTGTGGCTCTCTGTGTCACTTAATTTTCAAATGAGACCTTTGACAGTAACTGTGCACATCCGATGGTGCACCAAATAGTCCCACATCATAATTTGTTACTGTTTTCAATGGTTCTTATGTTTTTTTTTTCTATTTTAGAAGGGGTGAACTGTAACTTGTGTCTGTATTCAAGCATTTTTGAGGAGCTCACAGTTTCCAGTTGTTTGTTTGTTTTTTCCCCTCTCAGGTCCTTTCTTTCTTTTGAAGGCGGCTCTATTGTGCTGTTATAAAAGGTAGATTTGTGATTTTGAATGGACAATTTAGTTGCTCATCTCACCATCTGACTCTCGTTTCGAGTGACCAGTGACCTATGTCTTATGGATGTTGAATAGAGGTCAGGCACTGCTAACTGTGCCTCGGGTGCAGTCAAAGATCTGCACCTGCAGGCTTAAACTCTTGGTTTTGTTGGTTTTCACTTCGGTGACAGACGTTTGGATGTACACAGGCACACAATTAACAACCAGAGTAAATGACCAAAGAAGAGGTGATAAATAAAAGTTTGTTTTCACTTAATCTGGTGCATTTCTTCATAAGAAGTCTATTTTTTGTAATCGTTGTGCAGTCTCTGGCATTGCACATGTCTATTTCTGGCTTCAGTGTGTAACAGAACAGGCATATTTCATCTCAGCCTTCACTAGAGCCCTTTTTTAAATATTGTATTAAAAATGCAAAGAAGCCCCCCCCCCCACCCCCCCTGCACAATATTATATAGTATCCAGAAAAGTTATGCTTACAACTGAAAGACCACAAAAGTAGGTTACATCCTGCATATATTTACCATAATTGCTCCACCTATTTCCATCTTTCTATAAGGTAACTTCTCAGAACTTTAAACATATTTCCTTCTTTTTTCTTTTTTTCTTAACCTTTTTAGTCATCATTATTCATCACTGTTCTGAACAACCATGAGAGTAATGAAAGCTGGAATTGACATTTAAGCTTTAATGGTTGTCAGCTGTCCCTGTCGCTACCCACCCTCCACTGGGCTTCAGCTTGGCAGTGGGTCTTCTTGCAGCAGTCCATGACATGGAGAGTTATATATGCCAGGGTATTAGAGAGCCCTTCTTAATCCGGTTTGTCACGCTGCTCCCTCTGGAGTGGGGTAATTTCATGGTGTTGAACTGGTATTGATAGAGCCCTGGTAAATGAGGCACGCAGCAATCGTTAACTTTAATAACCATAAAGATGTGAGCATTGGAGTCATATAGGCGCAAGAGAGGAAACCCATACAGGTGATTAAGAATCGACCAGGGCCACGGCCAACATGCACGCTGCATCTTTTATTTGCACTAATGGAATTACCCGTTAAAAATGTCAAGACTATTACCACCAATGGTGCAATTGCTGTACTATGCTAGTCCCCTTCAGTAAACTAGAATCTAGTCCTCATGTATGCAGAATCCCTGTTAGGAACAAGGGGTGAGATTTTTTTCTTTCTATGTCTTTTTTTTCTGAATCTGTTCTGATTCATCGCACTCCATCCATGGTCATTTCATGGTGTTTTTAGTTGAACTAAGTATTCAGTATTCTGTAAGAATACTGGTATATTCAGAAGTACCAGCAGAGAGGTATCTAGTATAGCTGGGTCAGTGGTTCCTGTCAGTCAGCTTGAGCTCTGGAGTCTTTTTTCCCTCTTTTACTACACTCCCTTCCTGAGGTTTGTGGTAGCTCCAGGCATTACTATAGCTGCTGCCCACTTGTTTGTCTACTCCCATTACTGTGGGTGATGCTGCCTCAGGAGAATAGTGAAATTTGGGCCATAGACGGGTAAGCTAGAAAACCAGCCTGAAGCCCTCACACTGCCTAGGGTCAGATAAGCCATTCGGATCACTGCAACAGGGCGCTGATGAGCACATGATGAAAGGTGTATCCACTTCAGCTCCTGATGCATAAGTGACATATGTGTCAGAAGGTTTTAGAGTGCACAAACAATTCCTGAAATTAATTTATTAATTATTCTTGATAGTACTTAGAGCCATTAAAGGGCCCAAAGCTGTTGTTCCTACAAATGCTTTCAGTGAGTTTAATTGTGGAGAGTAAAAACTTTTAGGCTTCATCTCAAAGCTTTTAATATTCACGTGCAAGATTCTCCAACTTAGTGCTCTAATGAAACACTTTAAAATGAGAAACCTTTTTAATCACATTAATCGGCTCACTGAGTTCTTGGTTTTTTTGTTTGTTTCCATAGCAGATAGTACCTGTCTAGTACATGATACCTATCCATGAAATGGAAAATAAATGAAAGAATCTAGGGCTAAAGAATGGATGCATTAAAAATAGTTGTGGATTTCCAGTTTATTTCTTATTAATTTTTATTAAAAACAGTTCAGTGACACAGAGAAAGTTTTTTTTTTTTTTTTTTTGATATGATACCTGAGTTTTCTGCATACTTCTGCAAATCTGGACCTTTTAAGTCTTACGAGCTGATGATCTAGCCTGTGGACGAGTGTGCAAAATATCAAGTTAGGAAGCAAACATTCTGTGGCTGTGGCCTCATGGTTAATGGATGATTTGCACTCAAAGTTCAGTTCTGTCGTTTGACTGTTCTCACCTTGTGTTTTTAGAGCCAGACATGAAATAAAAGGGATGGATCTGTCACAAGGAGCAACGCATCTCCCCTGGGTAGATGCACCAACACCTAACTGTCATTCAAAGTGACCATGCCCTAAGTGTGTATTATTTATGCATTTTTTATTATGCATTAAGTCTAGCTACAGTTTAAACTTGTAAGATAAGCCACAACCTTTATAATTTGGTAAATTCATTGTAGAGAAAAAATAATCATGTTCTTGTCTCTGAGCATGGTTCTACTCAAAGAAACCTCGCCAGTTAAGTAGAAGGAATAGTTTATTGGGAATGATCAAAGTTTTGGACTTGAAATCCATGAGCAGTGAGATCAAGGCTGGAGCAGATCCTGCAGGTGAGCCTCAAAGCCTGACTCAGCAACCAGTTCTAAGTCCTGATGGAGTCAGAATGGAAGCAGGTACCTGAAAGAAGAAAATTGAGGAAGGCTATAGATGGCGGTTTGGATGCACGCCGCAATCTTTTATCACAAGTCACAAAGGAGAACAGAGGCGAGATTATGAGTTTGGTATTATAACATGGGACCGATTCATTTTGACTGGCTTTGGGAGCCACCCTCAAACGGCTATTTGTGAAACTGCAGTTCTGGCACATTTTCTTTATTTTTAAGTCCCAGAGGTTACTGATTGATGTAGCATAGCTCCAATCTGGCACATACACAAAAATATGCAACATGCATGTGGTATCTCTATTTATTTGTTTTAGATTCAGAAAACTTTGTTTATCCCATACAGGCAAGTAATTTGCAGCACATCAGTGCAATGTGTCAGACATGAATCAGCACACAGTACAAGTTAGGTCGTTGGAAGACAACTACAAATAAATACATCAAATTTTATTCTTGCTGCTTAACATAACTCTTCCATATTTGATGGGCTGTGATTCAGACACGATTAGCCTCACAGAAGCGATACACTTCAGATTGGAAACATAGAAGAAAGACCTAATTTTTCCTCCTTTCTGAGGCTTCTTTTTGCTCTTTTTTCATTTTAACTAAAGAAGTGCAGGGATTTCAGAAGTAAATGAGGGTTGTGTAATTTCTAATAAAATATGTAAACTTTATCAGCTGCCAAAGGGAAGAACATAAAAAGTTGTTCCCTGGCAGCGCCTCTAAGGCTTTCATTTTGAATCCACTTGACAGTACTTTGTAGCATGTTTAAACGTTATCCTAAGTAATCAGGGGGAGTGTTCAAAAAGTTCCAACTTAATGTTTAAATAATGAAAAGCAAAAATTCTGATTATCATTAAACATTTATGCTGCGGGACAAATGGACCATAGCCACTTTGAAGCCTTTGCCTCAGGAAACAAATCATTAATATCCTTTTTCTCTTTCTTCCAACTTAAATACATGAATCTAATGGAGCCAAACAGTGCAGGGGTTTTTAAATGCTAAAATCTGAAATGTATTAAAACTGTGCATCAGACGTAATCATGAAAACAAGTCTTCTCAATAAACAATCTGTTAGAAATCTGTTTAGTTCTGCACTGACTTCTCTGGCTCACTGAGAGACAAATACGAGTCTCAATTCATCCTCAAAATGTGCATCATTTTCAACAGTAATGTAAACTGCAGCTGTTACTGGTTTGTATATACAAACTGAATTTACATTTTGTGGCTCCACAGAAATCTACATTTACTTGCTGGCAATGGGAAGCATAATTTCTGCTGCTACCTGACATGTAAATTGACAATTAAAAGTTCTAAGAAAGTGGATAGCTGTAACCTGCACAGAAACATGGGGAACCACAGCAAGCCCACAGAGGAGGAGGGATAGTAAAGAAACCTGGACCTGATGCTGTACCTGCCTGTTTGGCAGAGCAAAACATGCACAGCAGCATTCGGGGAAACCGCAGGCATGTACTGATTAACTTGTTACAATGAGTCCTTGAGAGGCTTACATTTTCACCAACTGCTGTGTCCCTTCTTTCACCCATATGGCATTACTTAATAACTGTAGTAGTGGGAGAAGCACAGTGAGAAATAGAGAGATAAATGGAGTGAGAGAGAAAGAGGAGGGGACAGTCATGCCTCCTGATGATGAGCCAGCGATTAGCGCTCTTGGCCACTCTGCATAGAGTATACTCGCCACTGAAGCTGAGTCAAGGTGTACTAGTTTGTTTTTGCAAGGTGTGATGACACCGTCACAGGCACCTGCATTTTTCCTCATCAAAAAAATTTTCAGTGCAGTAAGATCAAAAAGCAATCACTTACCAACGTTCTTTGTCACACCGTGGATGAAAAGAAACTGTCACTTTGATTCCTGCAAGCTTGAAGTCTTCAGCTGCTGTGCAACAATCCGTCATGCTGCTGTGACCTTGAGTAAAGACACAGCAATAATGTAGTCATGGGCTGTGTTTGAGTCCTTGATGGGGATCGACCTAAATTGTCTGCAGGGTTTTTAAACATCTAAAGTTGTCTGTACTGAATCATAATATAATCGCAGCCCACTTCCTATTCTTCCTATTCTGTATTTCCTATTCAAAAACAAGTTTTTTATGAAACACTTGCCGTTTACAACACTTCACGCTACCCCTCAGTCATGTAATTTCTCCATCAGCCACATAATCACCAACTTTTATGTCTGATTCTTGGAAGGAATCAAATTTATTTTCTCCAGCAGATAGCATTTCTCTGTCGGCTTGAGAGTTTCATCATCTGCTGCTTGACAGATCCTGCAGTCCATAGTCTATTTTGGGATTTAGCAAAATTTATTTTACATTAGATACCTTCATATTTGTTTTTACTCCTTATAAAGCTGCAAAATGTACAAAAGATTTAGCAACACCTGCAGGTCAAAATGTTGTAATTGAAAGCCACTATTTACTTTGCATACACTATCAAGGCTACTGCTTGTAAGATGTCTTAGAAATGGGCTATATAACATTACCAGCTTCATCAATCTGTAACAAGGGCAGGACTCCATCATTTTGACTTAGGTCACTTTATTTTAAGGGTGGTGTGTATAAAACAATACCAGCAGTAGATGGGCTCCGCTGGAAAAATAACAAATGAAACCTTATTTGTTTTTTGCCTTTCTGTTAAAGCCGCAGTGTGTAAGAATTACTCCACCTAGTGGTGCACTAATATATTACAAGCAGCCGAGTTGTGCTCTACTGGAGCCTCACCGTTTAAGAGCGTTATTACGACTACGGAAGCCGCGGAGATTCATAAATGTGAAGTTC
>JBAMHW010000003.1:33246658-33274419 GCA_037177495.1 Rhadinocentrus ornatus
ATCTATTGTAATTTTTCTCTTGCTATTACAGGACAATTGTTTTTTTTTTTATTATTATTTTTGCCTGTTGTTTACCTTAAAATTACTCTGAAAAAGAAAAATGCATTTAGAGACATAAAAAATAAATTCAACAGATTTGAACAAATGACTAACGTTGTTTTATAGGCAATAATTAATAGGATCTGTTAGTTCCAGGTTCAATATGTACAAAAAGGTCATCTTAAAAAGATTTTTCAAAAACATTAAACCGGTCCAGCCCTTAAATTCTTCCAATGTTTTTGTTTGTGTATTTATGTTTGACACCCCTGCGATACAGTCAAGACTAAATGCTATTATACTGACCATTAAATATTAGCAATAAAATATGTTTTAAAGTGGTATTTTTTTCAACTTTAAAGTACTTCACACATCAGACGAGGAATCACATTTCATTAAAAATATAGCATTTCTTGCTTTTTGTGGCATTTCTGATAACGAAAGTACATTCAACCATGAAGAACCATGTTGTGCTGTGCTTCGGGACATAATAGGAGACAAAAGATGATCTAGTTCAGTTGATGAACACCTGAACAGGGAGCACGTTGCAGATCACATAGCTCAAGGCTTCTCAGGCTGATGGAAATGAATAACTAATAAAGAGTCAGGAAGGCTTCAGGCTAGTGCACCTGAATTACCTCAACTGAAAAATACAATCTGGAAGAGACAGCTCCAAAGATGAAAAAAAAAAAAAATCCTGACAGGAAGTCACAAGTCTACTGAGACAGAACTGTGATGCCCCTTCACTCCGCAGAGCTCATTTATCACCCCTCAGTCTCAAGCCTTTCACCTCCACCTTTACCTAAGATCAAAGTCATCTCTCTGACCACCCTCTTGCAACAAAAACTACATCAAAATATCTTCATTATGAGGAAGGATGTAGACAGGCCTGCTTGGTAGACTTACAAGGCTGGTTAGCCACAACTGACACTCCAAAAGGATCCTAGAATGTGAATTAGAACAACTCCTCCACAGAGAACTTTGGAGTTCCTCTTAAATTCATGCAGATCATGTCTTCTTTCAGCCCACTCAGACTCAAATTCTGTCAGTTTTTGCTGTTTTATCCAAACCCCCTGGCATCATATAATGATGCAGATGGTCATTTATGCCACCAATTTTACTAACTGATTAAACATAGTGAGCCTTTTTATATTTTAACATGCTGGAATAATGAGATATATTAAATCCAACTATAACATATCCCTAAATCTGACCAAGTAGCTCAGGTTTCTTCCCCTTGCCAATCATACTGCCTACACCTGACCGGGGCATTGTGTTGCCTAAACCTAGCCAAGTTGTGATGCCTAAACTTAACCAAAAATTAAATGAATCAAATGTAAACATTGTATAAGTGGTTTTTAAGACATGTTTCATCTTTGTAGGTCTTGCGACTTTTCACCACCTCCCCTCAATCCACCTTGTATGGATCTAGTTGCTAGGTCATAATTAGTACTTCAAACACTGTCTGTGTTGGCTGTCCAAGACTACATCAGTACATTAACGCAAAGAGAAACTGTGCTGTGCACATATCTCTGGGATGCCAGGTACTTTGGCAGAATCCCTGGTGCTCGTCACTCAACAAACAAGTACTTGCTGTTATTTTTCACTGGTAACGTCATACAGCACAAGACATAAAAGTTTAACATCAAACATTTTCTTACCTACAAATTAAATGGTAGGATTAAAAATCTTAGTTGATTGTAAAAAAATAAATAAAAAAAAAAGATGAGAATCACTTCATATGCTTATTTACTACCCCTTTGGAGTCATATTGACTTAACCTTTTAATAATTTCTATTTTTAGTTGAGCCTTTTACATTCACTAGTTGGATCATTTCCTTGTAGTTAAAAGTGTGTCAGGGCATTTTGTATATTGTTTAACATCCACAGAGGGCTAAATGGTGGATATGATTATTTGTAGTCATAAGTATCAGGTATTCCAAACACACAGAGTCAGTTACAGAATATTTTCTGTAAACGTAGCAATATGTGGACACAGGGGAAATGGAGGGCAGGGGGCGTTTCATCTAGAGAAGCTACACCTGAAAGTTGTGTGTTTGTCAACTGAGCCCCATGGGCTGTCTCTGCACCATTTGAGGGATTATAGACTTGTGGAGTCAGTGGTCTGTCCCTTCAGCAGTGCACCAGCCTGGCCCAGATGGAGCTTTCTCCCCAGGTCCCCTCATTATTAATGTTCCGTCCAGATGAGGAATGATGCTGCAGCCCAGCTCATCTCACCCACCCCTGGGGGACACCTGCTGCCATAGTATCATACACAGGTTATGTATCCATAGAAAAATATATATAAACAGCCAGCACACTGATGTAACAAATCAAAAGCAGATCTTCAGAGGTCATTTGGTTTGGACACATACAGAGCCTAGAGGAATGAACACTCCCTAATCTTTAGGAAAGTTTGCAGAATCAGGCAGTCTCCCTGATGTGCTCTATTATTGGTCATTAGCATCAAACTCCGACATCAAAGCCCAGTGAAGATCAGTCTCATTGTCGAGTGTTTACTGACTTGTGGAGACGGGCCACATGGGGGTTTTTCACTTGCTACTGGTAACTGCTTTGGCTGTTATAAATACATAGCGATGTGACGACAGCTTGCCTTATGAGGCATCATCCTCGGTGGGGGTCTGCTGTCAGATTATCCTCATAGTGGGAATTGATTATTAGCTTTGACAAGGAGAATTATGTCCTAGTTATGTCAGAGCCAACGAGGCTCCGAGTGAAGAACATCCCTTTCAACAAGTCAAACGCTAAAATCTCTCTAGCCTCGCCGGACCAGTTCTCGGCTTAGGCGCTCATCACTGCACCACTGCCTTTATCCCACTGTATGAGACAAGCAAGCCCTGAGCCTTACTGTGGACACAGACATGCTTATGCCCTAATTTATACACATGCTCCCGCTTTGTGTTGTCATGTAGTTGCTGTATTAGTAAACTCTTTCAACAAGATGCACATGCAGATGCCTGCTCACTGCTGATCACGGATGGGGAATGAACCCTTCTGTTTGACTGCAGGCATACATAGCAGAGCACGGCAGGTTTTAATGGTACATTTGAGCTACATCTAGAGGGGGGGAAGAGAGGTAAGGAGATAAGGCTCGAGAGGTCCAGCAGTTTTGTCCAGCAAAGAAGGGACATTAGAAATAGTACATAAAATTTTCATCATCATCCTTGTGTCCGTTTGTGTGTTTCGTGAGTGAAAACCTTTTGATGGATGAACAAAAATGTGTCTTTGGAAAGGTTTAAGGAAAGGATCATGAGTCTTTGTCTTTGTCACATCCCACTGAGCTCTCACAGCACTGATGACACGATTAGACTCAAACCTTTAACCTGTCAGGAGAAAATCTGGTCCCTTAGCTGGAGTTGAAAAAGTCTTATTTGTTTTGTGTCTTCTCAAACCCAATGTATGAATTTTTTTTTCTTTTTCTTCTTTTTCTTTTTTGAAACATCAATGCTTTTTCAGCTCTTACCACTAGAGTAACATGTCTGCAGAAAGCTGATTGAAATAACGAAATATTTTTACTTCTTTGCCAGCTGTGTAGGAGCTGCTTCTTTTGTGCCCACATAAGAGAAAAAAAGAAACCACACAACAGAAAAAGACATGATTTGTCGAAATAGGCAACACACACAGTGACTCACATAAACCATTTTACTGATGCACCAAGAAACACATGTGCATAGTCAAACAGAGTCATGACATGAAACATCTAGAAGCTGAATGCAATATTTTAAATATGAGAAGATTTAACACCAGCTCCAACCTCTGCTAGCAGTTATACCGAAGCCCTCATGCACTTTGCCTGCCTTCCAGTTTCATCAGAATGAATCTGAGGTTGTTTATGATGGAAGCCCCCTTTGTGACATTTCTGAGAATTAATTTGAATTAAAAACCAAATGGAAAATAATTACAGCACAGGGTTCTTTCATGTCTTCAGGTACTGGGCTGTACCTTGCAAATGCACAAGTTAAGAAAAGCTGTATGATTATAAAGCCAAACAATATTTTCTGCATTTCTAATCAAACCTCGGCTCTCTTACAGGGAGCAGGTAAAGATTAACGCAGAAAAATTACTCTAAATCTGACCCCAGGTTCAGGGGCACAGGACTCAATCCTCCTGTAATTATACCCTTGCTTCACTTATTCCATGCTCCTCTGACCCATCCACAACTTTACTGCTGTGGCAGAATACTTGCACTTTCTGCATCGGTCTCATTAAAATGGAAATGCTTTTCTGTTTAAATCAACCAGCTCTCTGTAAATCTTCAAGTAAAGTGAGCTGGGGATCATTTGATAGACTGTTTGCTTACAGGCTGCATTATGCAAATGGATGATTGATGATCCAATAGTTCTTTTAAATTACAGCGTTCACAGGGCATTTTCAAAACATGGATGTAAACTGATCAGACTCTGGGAAAGAAACAAATCCCACCCCAAAGGAAAAAAAAAATACTAAATGTATAAGTGAAAGAAAGGTTAGTTTATTTGTAAAGAACATTTCATGTAAAAGAAAATTCAAAGTTCTTCACATAAAACATTGAACTAAGTTTTTTAACTTAGCTGTTTAAAGCTGCGTACTGACTTTTAATCTTTCTTTCTTGGCTTCAAAAACTATTGTTTCAGTTTTGTTGGAAATGTTGGAAATCAGGGGTCAGTCCTGTGGTGTGGCCGAAAACCTGAATGGTAGACGTTACTTACGTTACGTTATTTAGTGTCAGAAAGTTGTGCAGCTGTTGAAAGGCAGCTTTTTCTTTAATCTTACTAAGAAACGGGAGGTTTGATTTTGGTCTATAGCTGCTCATGAGTGTTTTTAGGGTCTGAGGGAAAACACCTGAAAGCAGAGACTTGTTTACAATCTGTAAGATATGTAAGGCTATGCGTCCTGAAGCATTAATAAAAAACCCGGGTGGTAGGGCTTCAAGACAGCAAGTGGTGGTTTCAGATGGCCAATGATCTCATCCAGGTTTTTAGGACTGACTGGAAAAAAGTGTGTCATGGTGTTCATGTCTCTGGGTGGACACATGGGACAAATGTCATGAAAGCCCTCACTGGCTGCCTGATTTTCTGAATTTTGTCAGTAAAGAAAGAAGCAAACTCATTACAGGCCCGGTTGGATAGAAGTTCTGGGGTTACTGACACAGGAGGATTAGTTAGCCCAGTGGTTCCCAAACAGGGCCATAACAGGGGTGGCACAGCAAGGCTAAATAAACCTTACAGTTTTCCACTGCCAGCAAAACATGGACAAATTTGTAAAAGTAACAATGAGCAAACAATGACAAATCAAGAACAGAGATTTCAAGTACCAAAGAAAACAAGGGAAGAAAATATAATGAGGCATATCTTGCTTCCCTAGGCCTGACCAGGTAATGGTCAAGTAATGGTCAATGGTCAATGGTGGGTAATGAAGACAGACCACAGCATGTTGTATGTCTTAAAATATCAGCATCTGACAGTATGAAGCCAAAGAAGTAATAACGCTACTTGGGGACTCGTCATCCTGAACACAAAGACAAGACTGTTGATTACTTTAGAAATAAACTAATCACCTATCATATATAGCAGAGTTGTTTTACTAAAGCAGCATCTGTCTTATTAAAAGCTCAACTCACCTGAAGTAGTTTTCAGAGTTTCCTGGTTTATAAAATCTCACACTACAGCAGATGAGTTAATCTTTCCTTCTGCCATTGACACTGTAGTTACGAAGCAGCAGCCAAAAATGTAAAAACTATTTTGTGGCACATTTCTTCGTATGTTTCTATTTAAGCTTTGGGGTACATGTGGTACTGGGATTTGGGGGGCTTGACATTATTGTTGTCAATGAAAAGGGAGCCCTGCAAAAAAAGTTTGGGAACACCTGAGTTAGCCTGTAAACAGTAACGAACAAGGCACAAAGTATTATTGCTGTTCTCAGCAATGATGTCAGAAAAGAAAGACCATTTTGCATTTCTCAGCTCCAGATTATATATCTTCAGTCTCTTTTTATAGATCTCATAGTGAACCTGCAACTTCGGTTTCCGCCACCTGCGTTCAGCTTTTCGATATTCTCGTTTTTCAGCTCCTACCAGCGTGGCAATTTTTCAGTGGAGCTCTCTTTTTGGCAGTGATCACTTTCACCCAATGGGAGCAATGACCTCAATAATGCTCGACATTTTACCACTAAAATGATCCAGAAAGGAAATGAAGTTTGTTGTTTACAGCTGCCTTGTGGGTGGCAATATACTTCTCACTTAAATGTAAATTTAAGTTAAAAAAAATGGTGTAAGAAGTTAAAGCCATATTGCTTTCTGCCTCTGACCCTGGCCAGAGAAGATTTAAGTGACCCATCAGAAGATAAACCCAAGAGTTGACAGTACTGGAAAGCTGCCATTTTGATGTGATTAATGTAAAATGCACCGAGCACGGTGCGGCCTCTCCAAGTTAAAAAACATTAACTATTCATTGAGCGCACAGAGACGTATTCACAATTTGACACAGACAGAGATCAATTCTCTTCCTCATTCGTCAAGGTGTTCAAACATTCTGCTACCTGGCAGGGACGTGTCAGCCAGTTCAATCCATCACAGGATCTGCACACCAGTGATCTGACAGATGCACTTGTAAAAAGGTCCATCGCTTCATGTTTTTCAATCAATTCAAGTCCAACTCTTGGCTGTTTGTCCATCAAAGCTGAAGAGTCTAGCCTGCTACATGGGTAACATTTTGAATAAAACACCCCTCCTTTTCTTGTTTGGATTTTTTTAAAACGTCTTTGACAGCCTGCTAGATGCTTTATAGTAATGTGAGGATTGTGTTAATTAATGTTCACACATTTAATCAAATTGACAGCCTTCATCTTTTTCGCAGATGGAACTTAAAATTAATATCAAGCATGAAGCAGGATTCAGGACTGGTCCAGTTTAAGCCCCCCCTCCCCACACAGGAGACACAGAGGAGTAAAGTTTGCCGATGTTGAAACAAAGGTCATACTCTCCGTGCTGACGATTGCACACAGAGTAGTAAAGTAAAAAGACTGTTGGAGGTCAGTGGTCACCGGAGAGTGATGCATGGATCCCAGCCCAGAGATGGCTCTTCTCCAGTGGTCAAGGTGAAAGCCAGATGTCCTGGTCCGGGTGGAACCATCGGCACAAAGTCTCAGTGTTCCCATAAGGTTTTCTTTCCTTTTTTGTCTCCTAGTTGCCTCCAGAACAGACATGTCATAAATGATGTGTTGCCAAGTTCTCCTACACGGACTTGATGTTTTTCATGTAGTATGAAATATATATCTTGAGGCAAAGTTCAAATCTGAGCATGGAAATGTTAAAATGTATCACTCACTGCTCATTAAACTTTAACTTTCACTACAGGATGAGTGGCTGTCAAGATATGAACTAGAGGTGATAAAGTGCCTTTTGTACAGATAGTTGACTATGCACACCGGCAATATATTTTTAAAAGCTCTGCATCCCTACTCTAGTTTATAGTATGTGGACGCTGACATGTTTTGCCTTTTTGTCTTGACTCTGGTGATCCATCTTTGATTTAGCCAGTGCAAGATGAAGACAACTGTAATGATAATAAGCACTGTCTCTGATTGGATGTTTTACTTTCAAGTGAACTAATTACACAGCATGGCAACCCTGTGTTTAAAGCTGTTTTAAAATTTATTTGTCACCACATATAAATAAGTCTGCCGTGTCTTGGTGCATATATTGGTGGAACATTTGGATCATACGCTACCACACTGAAAACGGCCTGAAGTTGCAGGGTTTTTTAAGCTCTACTCTTTCAAAATGCACATCACTTGGAGTCTGCATGGACGTGAGGCAGTTCTTAGCAGAACTGTCGACACAAAGATCTGACATATGATAATGAAGGAGCTAAACAGCAAGTCTTTTTTAGAAAGTGTATCTCACAGAGACATGAATAGACCGTCATAGGGTTTTTACTGTAAATGAAGTTCCCCCACTGTGTTTGAGGTGGGTCGACTGTTACCACTGCTGTTTGAGGGCACTTATTTGATTTCAGCTGAGTGTGAGAATCTCTACTGTACTTTTCTGCCATTTAAATTCCTCTTATCTCCATGTCCTGCAGTGTAGAGCAGAGGAGGGCAAAGACAAGCAGAATGAAGATAAAATTATATTTAAGCTTTTGCTGGCATCAATTGATATACAGTATCTTTAAGTGTAATAAAAACTTCCCAATGAAGACAATTAAGAAGGATATTAAGAAGGATATTTCTGTCAGATAAGAAAAAGAAAAATACAGAATTCCGCTGGAAATATCCAGACAGGATTAAATACAGGAAACATGCCCCTAAAACGTCTCCCTAATGGTATGTTAATTGCATAAGTGTAAATGTACCTGGAGAAAACTTTAAAGAAAGAAGAGAAATAGAGTTTGCATTGTGCACCTCTAATTACCCACGTTTTTGTAACGATGCAAACGCATATACCAGAGGCGTTGCTAGATATGGGGCTCTACTGAGGCACAGACCCCCATCACTCCTCCAAAGTCCTGCTGTTTTTATGAAATGAGCAGTTATGTTGCATCTACTTCCCTTTGCTAAGCCGACTGTTACTGCTGCTGAAACCTAAAGACTAACAGATAAAGGTTAAAGACATTTACAATAAAACATTTCCACAACGTGAACATGAGTTAATCTTTGCAGGCATTAAACAAAAACTCTACAGGTGTAAAAACAAACTAAAATCTTAAAACGATTAAACGTTTGACATTTTCTTCATTACAATGATTTTTTTTAAGTATGGTTTGATGCAGTTAAACTATCTTTCTGTCAACATTCTCCAATGCTCTATTTTTCTGTTTCTCATCTGTCTCCTTCTCTGTGTTATCAACCAGAAGCGACATATACAAACTAGATAATCTATCATCTATTCAATGTATAAATTGATCTGCATTCCAGTTAAATCGTTATTCTAAATGAATATCAGGTTTTTTTTAGGTAAATGGAGTCAGATAATGCTATTTTGCACTGAATTTAGTAATAAAAAAAAACCTATAACAAACACCTTTTTCAAGATTAAATAATTCCTTAGAGGTGAATGTAGTAATCAGACTGTCTCATTCATCATTTACTGTTCCCCTAAATTAGGAATATTCTCCACGTTTCATTTGATCAATTTTGTCCCTCTCTAACATGATGGGAGATGATTTGGTATTAACTTTGTGGTTTTTGAAGTCTGTTACTTTAACCTTTATAGATAGAGAGACGTCAGCCACATCTTCATAATCCTGAGATTATAAGAAACCCATTGATGATGAACGTGTCATGATTTACAACTGGATATACAAAGTTAAACAATTTACAGCTACATGTCAAATGGTGATGACTTTGATGAATTTCTCATTTAATTAATCTCAGTTAAATAAATCCTAACATGCTGCTGATATCAGCTCAGATTGTCTGTTAGTTCAGGTGATGCAGGTGATCAGGAAGCAGCTGCTTCTACCCTCTTCACTTGATTTACTTCTCCTTTCTTTCTTTTCTTTTTTGGTAGCCTGATTTACCATTTCTTGGGGAAAACATGACTTTTCCTGCTTTCTTTCCATCTGACTGTCGATCAATCCACACAGGCTGCAGCTGAAGTGCAGGTGTGGACTAAATCCATTTCGCAACTTTTTTAAGGGGTGAGGAAGGATTCAGAGAATATCCAAAATTGTTGTTAATAAAAAATTCAGTCCAAACTGGAACTAACTGGAGCTTCTATTTTCATGAAACTGCTTTATTTGACTTCCTCATCACACCTATGTAAGTTAAAAAATGGGCTGCCAACCAATTAATCATTCCCCTAAACTAAGATTTAATGTAGGCATAGAAAAACTGTCCTCCTTCAATGATTAATTTTACAGATGTTGCACAGACATCGTTCTCATTTTAAAGCTGACAGTAAAGCTGGATGCTCACAATGCAGAAGGATTTTTGTGATGTACCAAGATGGACAACAAATTTATTCTTCAGTATCAGTATGCTGCAATGTTCACTTTCAAATCAGGGACAAATCTCACAGCTTTTCCATAAATATGAAGCTGACTGCATGGTGCTTTAGTAAAAAACCTCTAGTAACAGCATCAGGAAATAATAAACTTTGATAAGGTAAAAAGAGAAAAGGCAAACAGAAACATTTATTCCTTTACCTTTACTCAAGCTTTCCAGACACCTCTAAATAGGCAGCATAGACAGAACATTTGAGGGCTTCCTAGGATGGGGACAATAACTTTCCAGCACTGTCAACTACTGGGTTGACCTTCTGATGGGTCGCTTATATCTTCTCTGGCCAAGGTCAGAGGCAGAAAGCAATATTGCTTTAACTCCGTACACCTCTTTTTTTTTAGCTTAAATTTACATAATCTTTGAATCCTGTTGTGGGGAGCATTTTTGTGAACTGAGTTTAGTACAGTTTTCATCAGATTAGTATCTGGGTGTTTTGGGGCTAGATGAATACCTCTGACTCTTTTGTAATATTCTTTAAAGCCTTTCCAAGTAGCTTATGTTCCCCCACTGCAAGTAAGGGAGCAAAGTGATTGACATCTGCATTTTAACAAGATGAGCAATATTCCTCATTTTAACTGTGTGTTTCATGTTTATCTCTTTTATAATAAGCATCAATGTATTAAAAAGTTGGTCAAACACTGCTGCCACCGTGGATGATACATTTCAGCAGATTGACTAAAAAAAGCCACAAAATCATTTCACTGGCCAAAACAAACGATGAAAATCAAGAAAATATGCTTTGAAAAGACCACTTGTAATTTGGCTCTTCACCAAATATGAACACTACATAGAGTATACATTTAATTTTAATATTAATAAACATGATAAATAAATAAATCCATCAACAACCTCCCAGGCCCATTTATGCAGCCTTTATTTATGTAAAGCATCATTTTAATTTTTTGCCTTATTTTTTTCTCTCTTCTAAATTCTTTCTCCATTTGAAAGAATTGTTTTTGTTTTGCAGGAGCTGCTCTATAATTTTTCGATTGCAAGTGAAGTCAGCATTCACATTGCTGGATATAAAACCTCCACAGATGATGGCTTAATAAAAAATAACTTCTTGGTTCTCCGTCAGACTGTGGTGCTAAAAGAAGGTTATACGCAGCACAGACTGGCAGCAACGCAGCACATCATTATCACTCAGCAGAACTGATTAAACAACTTCTCAAGTCTAGTTATAATTTGGAGCTTAATGAGAACTTCCTAGGTTGTTATGGTGTCACTTAAAACACAGCTCAATGCAAACACAATTAAAATGTGAATTGTAAAACCAGGCTAAGGCTGAGGACACTGGGACAGAACTCAAGACGGTGAGAGCAGACTGGATGATGGACCAGCATGTAATCTGTGGTTAGGGGGATCTGCGGTCCAGTCATTCGGGAATGTATGCGCAGATCATTGTGTTCATTCAGACCGAAACTTCTTCCTTAATGTTGCTGATGCTCACAATCTATTGGTAGTTTGGTCTGTAACCTTGGCAACAGATGCTGGGGGGTAAAAGAAATATTTTTCCATATGGTTCAAACAAATGTTTGGAAAATAAAATTATATTGTAATCATTTAACGTGATGCATATTTTGACCTTCACATTCTCTTAATGTCAGCCGGATGAAAGGAGAGATGCTTAAGGAAGTTTAAGAAAGCAAACAACATGCAGAAAAATCTGTTGGGAAAAGAGATGAATTTTAATCTGAAAAACTGCTTTGAACTCCTCACATTTGCTGTCAGAAAGCTCAAACAGATGAGTGTGAAAAACAAAAACTTCTTTCAAACATCATTAATGAATCTGACATTGACTTGTGGATTTGTGCAGTGATTTCTTGCAGAAACAGGCTCCTACTGCAATACATTTGGACTAAACGGGGTAAAAAGACCCGAAAGTGATTTATATCAGGGACGCCCAAGTTCAATCCTCCAGAGCTGCTGTCCTGCATTTTTAGATGCATCCCTTCTCCAACACACCTGAATTAGTGATGTTACATCTGACACAGAAGGCCTAAAATCCCACGATTAGCAAAGTAGGCGTGTCCAAAATAAGCCTGCATCGAGGCCATAGACCGCAAACCTACGTCACAACCTGGAAGTCACGTGACCACAAACTAGCTGTCGGTGAAAACTGACCAGCCATCCGACTAGCGTCTATGTTAGAGATCGTCATAGTCTTATGTTTTTACCACAGAGTTTTCAAATAAAATGATTAAGCATGTCATTCAGTTATATTGATAGCCTCAGTGCCAAGGCTGGAAAAATTTACGAGGTGAAGCTAACGGCAGTAGGATTAAAGAAATGCCGATACATGGGTAGATGAACCAACTCAATGGCCAGATGTTTAGTTTCCTGATCTTGCAACTACAAATGGAGGTGTTTGAGGGGTTTCAATGTCTTCTCTTATTAAAACTTTGTGATGGAATAATCTGCTGCTACATACTCAAAGATAATCAATTCCTTAACACTTTGCTTCCCAAACTTGAAGCATTCTGGGAAAACATATTGTGAAGGAGCTGCTTACCAGAGACATTGAAACAACACAACCACCCACAGGCATCTGGTATTGCTACTGTTTGATTGATTGATAGATACTTATTTATTTAGAAAAATAAAAAATTACACAAATTATTCACAGTAAAATAAAAATAACAGTTGCTATAGAGTCTGAGAAATAGCAGGTTGACGTATAAAAAAAAAAAGATTTTCTTGCCCCCCTTTTAAAATAACAATTTTAGTTTCCTTACAGTTGTCATTAGTTTATTCTCAGTTTTCAGATTTTCTATTTAGAAAAAACTATTACAGAAAGAAAGAAATATAAACATGTACACATCTGCAATATCCACCCAGTTCCAGTCTGTTCCCTCACCTGATTTCATCCAAGTCTCTGATATTGCAATGATACTGAAGGGGTGGGTAAACTGTGGTAAATATTGTCTGATGTTACAGAAATTGGCATACATACTGAACCAGCTGTAGTATATAAATACCACGTCAGATTTGTTGTAATGTATTTTCCTCAAATCATTGCATGCTAGATTTCTGGTGAAATAAAAATGAGTTGGGCTAAAGCTATGTGCTCCACTCTTCCTTCTTGCTGCGGATATTGGATACATGTCAATAAAAGCACACACCCCTAATTATGCCGAATTTCAAGATTAAATAACATCCAAACTGATGAGTTAGAGGAAAAATTCACCCCCCTCACAGTTGTCATGGAGGTAAACTTGACCTATTAATCTTAAAATGGATTTTTGTACCAGGCTTTAAACATGTTTATTTCTGCTGTGAAGTTGGTCTTTTTAGCATGGGAGTCAACGGGGATTTGCTCTGTTTTGGAGCCAGCCCCTAGTGGATGAGGGGTGAACTGCATTTTTTTGCACTTTTCACCACCGGAGGTTGCCGCTTGATCAAGGGCCCTGTTGTTTTTCAGAATATCACGTGAAAATCACGTGAAATTAAAAATGATTGGATGATTTAACAAAAAACAAACCACATTTAGAAGATAAGGCTTAAATTTTTTTACATAAGGTACAAAACAACCAAAAGAGTACATTTCTATTTGTAGATAAAAGTGGAAATAGTGTAAGCCTTACTCCCATTTAGAGGCTCATATTAAATATTTTAACAACTGACTCCACATCTCTGGGAGTTTAAATTTTCCCCCAAAAAATAAAATAAGAATTTATTTATTTTATTTTTTTTTTTTTTATTTAGTTATTTATTTTTTTGCAGTTAGTATAAAGCAAATAGAACCATTTCAACATGTTTGATCTATGTTTTCAGTTTGGATCAATGCTATTGGATCATTTATCATTGAACCTCTAGTAAAAACTGCATAGATGTCACCATTTAGGATTAACACATTTAGATGATGTAGAAGTCTTGAAGATTAGAAATTAGATTTTAAAAAACAAAGAAAAATTTTCTGTGGCTAAAAAAAAGCACTGAATCTGTATAACAGTGTTTAGTGTGACGAGCCCATTAGAAGGACATATAGATATCATATATGATCATCTTATGCAATAAGATTTTTTTTTATTATTTTTTATATCATTTATAATATAACTATAACAACAGTTGTTTGCTGTCATCTTCCAAGATCTCAACCAAAGTTTTTGATTTTTTTGTAAAACACATACACGCACGTAAAGATGCACACCCAGGAACACTAATAATGTGAGAAAAGTAGGAGGGAAGGTTGATGAAAAGATGAGAACATATTTGTTTTTGTCAAATAGCTGGAGGAAGAATACAGTGGATGTTAATGAGAGGCAATTAGTTTTGATTAAAAATTAGATTGCTCCCTAACATGCAATGTAGCTATATTAAAACAAAATAATGATTAATGTCTCTTGGTTTAAGACATTATTGTCTTGAGCGAAAGCACTCATGCAGCTCGGATACAACCGCTCCGAGGGCCAAAGAGGATGAGAAATATACAGTTAGAGACACGCTTGGTGTTTTCCGGGGACGTTCATAATGTAGAGTGGATGTTTGTACTGTTAAAAATGTAGCAAGCTTTCTATGTAAGACACTAACCATCTTCACTGTGGGTCTGTGCTCGTCTTCCATAGCGTCCATTGTAATTGGGAAATGGTGGTGTGAGATGGAACCATGTCTGGAGGGAGAGGAGTGTAAGACTCTGCCTGACAACTCTGGATGGATGTGCTCCTCTGGGAACAAGATCAAAACTACAAGGGTGAGAGTTCACACACAAACGAATACATCTACACACACATATCTACCATCACAATAAACAGATTTGCTTGTGCACAATATATTTGCTTGTTCTGTAAGTGCTGATTGCACACTTTTAACCCCAACATTCATACTTACACAAACAATTAGTACAACACACTAGCACCATTTTCACAGAGTACATACATATAAAAAAAGACATTTCTAGAAAATCCAAGAAGCTATATTTGAACAATTAAATGCTTCAACAAAATTTGACTTCGTTGTAAAAGGGATATGTATAAGGCATCTATGCATCTAACAAGGAAGATTCTGTTTGGTGTGAGCAACATGTCTAAGGGTCCATGGCAGTAAAAATAAATATAAATTAGATGGTAACAAACAGGTGGTCTCTGCCTCAGGCCACATTCTTCTCAGAGATAAAGTTAACAGCCAGTCTGCTTCTCCACTGTCTTTCCGCTCTCCAGACCAACTCTGCATGCAAAAATAATGAAAGGAGTTAAGTCTTGGAAGCCGGCAGTCCAGCACTCTGTGACAGGTTTATCACCTGATTTGTATTCACTTAACTGACCCCCTCCCTTCTAGTGCTTGACAATGACTTTGAATAAAAGCAGAGACTACTGGGATAGTAGGGAAACAGGGTGCAGCTTGAGAAGGTTAGACCGCATGGGGCTTCCCAAGGTTGCTCTTTAGATTTATACGCCAGCAGATAAACGTGAAGCTTTCACTGGGGCCCCTCACAGCCGCTACTGGCTCAGCTCAAATCTCAGAAAGAAGTTGATCGAACGGGGTCTTGCCTGTCTGTCAAAGGTAAGCCGCAGCTCTTAGTTCACTCAGAAGAATGCATCTCTAATTTTCAGTTCAGTCCTTTGCACAATATAAAATAAGTAATGACTGTCTTTTGCATCTGCAGACGAAAACCATGTTCGATATTTTTGAGATACATCATTTAGAGATGTAAAATTCTGCACATAAAAGAAGAAAAGCAACACAGTAAAATAGCTTTGATCTAAAATCTTAAAAGAAGAGGGCCAGAAGGTTAGGCCTGAGGCTGCTTTTCTACCCAATACACACGTGTCCTTTTTTCTTGACCCTCTCTTTGCAGAACACCCAGCCATACTCCCCTTTTTAGCTTCCGGAAGCAAAATGCAGAGGATGCGTCAACAGAAATTGAGCTGCATTCTTGCTTCTGTAAAGGTTAGTCTTTTTCTTAAGCTGTTCTTTCTTTTTGTATCTCCGTCTCTCTCCCATCACTGTATGCGTTTGATTGTCAGGCGTTAGGAGTGGGACCAACTCATGTTCTATGACTTCCCATTAACCCAAACACTCAGTGCGAAATAATCAAGTGTGTGTTTACATGCTGTGCATGATTAGGCAGGCGTGACACAAATACTGATCGCACCACCACCCACTGTAAATATTTATCATCCAGCACAGGTGGTGCACACATAAATTATTAGTAAGTTCCTGCATTTTTGACAGGAATGGTGACGCATACATCGCTAAATGTACAGCGTCCCGATGGTTTAACCTGGAGATGCAACATATTGTTGCAGCACATTCATGGAGTGCAGTGGAAACACACACAGAGCCAGAACCCTTTGCAGAGCCCTGCTGTCTGTGATCGCTGTGTAATGGCAGGATCAACCTCTCTTCCTTTCATTGCCTTCTTTGTTCTATTTCCTGTTTTTGCTATCGGCTCTGTGTAGGTTTGATTACGGTGCCTTGCACTTGTCTGCCAATCCCATTAGGGACTAATCTGTCACATGCTACCTGCTCCTCTGTGTGTGTGTGCGCCTAGAAGTGTATGCATGCATTCGTTTTACATGTTTGTTATGTGTCTGTGTTTGAGCGGGTACACAAGTGAGCTTGCCGGGCAGGCCCCTTTCTCTACTGTTGTGTGGCGTCTTATCAGAGGCCACTTGATATCCTTATCCCCCCTCTGAGGGTCTTGTCGAAGAGCTATCAGCACACAGCATAGCCCAAAGGCTACATGAAAGGCCTTTTTATCCTTCACTCAGCTCTCTTTCTAATCAGAATTCCTCATTCACCTGCCTCTCAGGCCAAATTGCCTCATTTGTATGTGTTCCATCCCCGAAAACAACAACCCGCAACATAGCTTTATTTCCTTTTCTTTCTTTCATTCTTTTTTATTTTTTTTTTATTTTTTTAATTTTCAGCAGTTTCATTTCAACTGAAGGTTTTTATTTTGCTCTTGCCCACCATAGATCAGCATTACCTGCTCCACTGGCTAAAAATAATACTCCATTTCTTCCCCTTTCAAGCAATATAAACCTTAAAAATAACAGGCAGAAAGAGAAGGGCTGAAAAAAAAACATCTTTTCTTTTATTCACTCTTCATTTTTAAGAAAGTAAAATAAAAGAACGATGGTCATTTGACAACCTCAGAATGAATAGAAATATTTTGTAAGCATGAAGAAATTAATTTAATACAGTTGTAATCAGGAGCTTTAATGTCTTTTTTAACCACATTCATGCTACAGCAAAGCCACTCATTCATGTCCAACAGCTGATTTAACTGCAAAGAGATACAGAAAATCCACTTAGGTGTAACTGTTAAGGTCAGTGACTGCACAGCATCAAACGTAAGTAAATCGATCCTTATTCACCACCATCTTTTATTCCCCCACTGTCGTCTGACATGATTTCATTGCCTTTAAGACAGCTACATGTCCCTTTATTAAATAGAGTATACATAGTATATAAAACTTTATCAAGCAAAGTAACACACCATGACAGTCCAAGAGCAAAAGTAACCTGTCATTATATGCATCACCATCCTTTTTATTTCTTTTTTTAAATGAGGAGGCTACATCCTGTAGTTAATCAGAATGAACTCCAAACCACGATGTTGGATACGGTTCAAATCCTCCAGGAATGATCTGTTCCACTTCTGTGCCTTATTATGCTTGTCCTTCTCCTCGAGGCCTGTAAAATGTCATCAGGACTACAAACAGAAAATTATGCACTAATCATAGTTGCCACAGTGTGTCTAAGATTAATAAATTCATTTTCTTTAAAGTATAAGACGCAGTGCACACTGCCAAATGTGCACTGTTTTTTTTCCCTTGTAACATATTTATACAGTTTTCAGTGATGGAGTTCATTCCAGGTGCTACAGCTTAATATATATACACTTTCCTTACTTTCTTTTCATTGTCAATGACATATTAAATGAATCCTGATGTGTTTTGGAGTCTTCTGTTTTAAGAGGGTTCACTTTAGTGCTGCTATTGAGAAGGATTCCGAGCTGATTAATTTGTTCAACACTAAACAAGTGAGGGGCCAGAGAATAGGCTATGTTTGGACTAAATTCGTTTGCTAAGGTAATTGTCCTTGAGCCCTACTAACTCAAGTTTGGGTAAATGCAGTCAGCAAATTAGAATGCAGACAGCTAATTTGCCACCGAAGTGGGGACAGGCAGAAAATCCTTGAGCAAGCTACTGCTACTTGCTGCACTGAAAAAGAACAGAGGACACTGTTAGTCACACTTACACATGCATGTGGGTTGAAATGATGACATTTCCATAAAACCCTTCTTCTCTTCCTAACAAACCTCTGGGGGGTCTGAGAAAGAGAGCGGACCTCTATAGCGTAACCTGTTACTGCTCTTTTCTCCTGGCAGAGGTAATTTTAATGCGTTGGCAGACAGCACAGATGATACAGATGCAAATGTTGGACGGATGTGCCAAGAGGATTACTGTGTTTAAGGAACATGCTGGGAAAATAGAGCATCTTTTCAAAGAGAGATGCTGAAGAAGAAATGTTCATTCTAAACAGCTATTTAAAGCAGCTGTGGGCAACTTCTTTAACAGACATGACAAACACATCAGTACAGTCCTTTCCCCTAATATGTTAGAAACATAACATATGTGCTATCCTGCACACCGGTACAAGGAAAAGCAAAAAAATCATTAAATATATCAGGATGAACAGAGAAAATAATGATCAATTGTGTCAAATTTACATGTGGTATAAACATCAGTATTTGGCTCTTCATCTTTCCTCATGTCACACCTGGTTTTAAAGAGGGAAAATTGCACTTCCATGCAAATGCAGCTGCTCTGCATTTCTACCGCTCATTAACATACATTTTCCTTATCCGAAGAGAATAAGTTATATTAATACATAATGCATATTAATAGCAGGTGTAAATGGTGCCAGGAGGGCATGTTGCAGATCACTTGAAATGACAAAGGTGTGTTTTCTGGATCAACTATTCAACTAAATTGTGCATCAAAAGTTGTAGCTTTAGCCAACATTTCTGGACACAAACCAACTATGTTTAAGCCACTAAATAACCTGCTTACTCACAAATAAGCAGATTTAAACCCGCTTTACCATCATGACTCTTAAAAAATGTGTGAAAACTGGTAAGAAACATCAGAAAGAGAGTTGTTTTTCCTAAATCAAATAATCTCCAGCTTCTCTCATTGTTCTCTGAAGTATAATCTTGAAATAACAGCCATGGTAAAGCACAACACTCTGCACATGGAAAGTATGGTCAATAAAATCATTTAGCTTGCTCTGGAGGATGTTCACCGTACGCAACACCTTCTACAATCAAATCCGCACACCTGGCTACCACCTGCCAAGCCTGGTGGAAATGTCATGACTGTGTTTCTTTGATGAACAGGATTATGGGATTTCAGATTATTTGCACAGTATGCAATGCACTTCAGACTTCTTCACTTTACTATGTTAATGAAGTGAAATAATTAGAAAATGGGCTATAATTCTTAATAATTTTTATGTACAGCTTTACAAAAAAGCGAGGACGGGCAATAAAAAATAAACATCTCTAACAGCTTCAAACTGTGGACACACTTTTCATTGAGCAGGGTGCTGAAAAGCGAAACATTTAACAGCAGCCCCAAGGTTGTGTTCAGGTCTGCAACTGAGGCTGCACAGTGGGGGCCCCAATTTAGCTAATTCTGACTCATTTTATCTAGATAGAAGAAAATCTGTAACTGTGATTGGCTGGCTTGGTATTGAGGTCCATATATGGTTGCAGGAAAGGTAGAGGTGAGGGCATGGTGTTTGAACAGTGCAAGTTTAAGTGTAAAATATTGGAAAGTGTCCATTTAAGAAGTAGTCATACACAGCACGGAAACACACTTGGTTGTATCAGATGCATCTTAATGAACTTGTAACACAGCTCAATTTTTAGAATAATTTCCTCTCATTCAAGCTGTCTTTTTTAGTAGCACCATGAACCAGGGGGTGAGACGGGGTTGTACAAAACCTCTCCAGTTCAAAAAAGTCCCCTTATTTTAGAAACATGTGAACAAAGCAATTCCATGGGATCCAATTCTCACACACTTGTATGCCTTTGTTCTGTCTAAGCATATGTGTGTTTTCTCTCCTCTCCTTTTCCTCCTCTGTGTTGCAGATTCATCCCAGAACCTAACAGAGAGCTCCCATTGCAGGGCTGAGCGTCAGGCTCTTCCCATCGTGCACCCTTTCTCTTCCCATCGAATGGACTAAAACTATTACATCCACGGCTGCCGACTGGCTTACCTGAGACCACAGAAAGGATATCCACCCAGATAAAACAGCTTTGCTCACGTGGTGCCAAGGATTTGAAACCAGACTAATCCCCTGTTTGATCAATGAGCCCCATGTTGGTGACTCTCCTCCACACAGCTGTGGCCAGTTTTCGACCCACTCTCTTTATGTTTCCCTCAGTCTGTCTTCTCCTCCAAAACTGAGACAGCTTAGCAGGGCTTATTTAGAGGTTGTTAAAACATTTGAAGACAGTCTCTCCCGGGCTGCCTGTAGGTAAATCCGTTTAGAAGCTTACACAGACCTGACTGTGGGATTCTCAGAACTGAGGGCAAAAACAGAGAGAAATTACTCTCATATTCAGTTATTTCTGTGTGGAAGGCATTTGTACATGACTCCCAACATTGCTCTGACTACAGAGAGGACAGTTAGCTGGAAAAACACTGGATTTTCAATAACTGTGACTATTAGCAGCCCACAGTGAGATAATAAAGCAAGTTTGGGGCTTCACCTTCATCCTCCATAATAGACTTTGGGACTTTAATCTGTGGGCATGTCCAATGTAAATTCATGAGCACTACGTTTCTTTTTATGTAAGATCATTTGTATATATAAACACATATATAAATACATAACAAACACTGTAAGATCCAAGAGGCTGAAAAATATATTTACCATTCTATAACGGGGGGAAATACCATGCTCCTAAACATAATCCAGAGTTAGAGTATACTGGACTTTTGTCTTTCTAACAATGTTGTTAGAGCTGGAAGATGCTTGCAGTTTCTGTAAAGATGACAAAACAATGCATAAAGCTGACTCACAACGCCAGTCTCTACCACACAGACACAGTAGGGACGTACAGCAGCTGCAGATGAACTCTGACCGTGATCATGGGCGAGATTTGTTCAAAGTGAAAGTGAGAAAGTATTAGCCACAATGGAGGAACATAGTTGTCCCCCAGTAGATATAAGTACATTACAGGACAGCCTTATGAGAAATAAAAATTGTTTTCTATACTGATATGTTGTCTCCCATTCCTCCATATGGTGACAGATATTTTGAAAAATGTTCCTCTTATGACTATTTTATATGTTGTAATATGTGGGAGGAAGATCTTGTCAGAGTTTCATTCATATAATGTGTTAACATTGTGAACTGAGTTCTTGCTTGAGTAAACAAGCAATCAACAATGGCAGAAGAAGAGTTTGAAAATGACTCACACAAACACTCACACATGCAGTAAACAAGCGAATCTGTGATGCTTCATTTCTACAATTCCCTCGGCGGCAGAGTGGATTTATCAAAACAGAACATTCAATTCATTCATGCAATTAGAATAAAGATTTTCAATATCGGGGCAGGGAAAATTCCAGATGATGTTCAGTATCAACCTCCTCTCTCAGCTGATATTAGATTCGTCTCTTGTCCCAGTGGACGCACCAGCGTACATTCATCATTTAGGAATGTGGCGAGCTTCATGGAGCGCGGTGCCTCGTTGAGCAGTCACGGAAGGTATGAAAAAGACAGACGCATCAATCTCCCAGCGGTCTTGCCAGAATCATGAAGGAATATGCAAAGGGAAAGACAGCAAGATTGTGTTTTTTCCTCCTCAATGGGTCGTTTCCTTTCTTTGTTTTCTTATATCTAATAGGATTCCCTGTCCTTTATTGAGCTTGAGATAAGGAAATGAGCCAGTGAAGCAGTTTGGTGTGAGTATGGTAGCATCTCTAGGTGCTTTTTTTGTTGCTTTCGTGAAAAAGTGTGAGCATTTCTCAATTAAACCATGCATCAGTGTGTATTTCTGGAGATGGAACTCAGAATCTGTGAAACAGATGTCCCACCAAGGCGTACTGTGAAAATTATCCTCAAATTCAGTACTCATGGGAAATCAAGAAAATTTCTATTTTTGCAAGTTCTAAGTGGATTTTTGCTCAGAAGATACTTCAATATCAGAAACGGGAGAGGCGCCTTTTCCTGTTCTCCTTTATGCACTTTGTAAAGTAGTTATTTCCAGAAGTGGTAGAGTCATACTGTGGAGGGAGGTCCTGGTCCATTTTTGACAGAGGAAAACACAACTTGAATAAATAACAGGCCAGAGTCTCCTCCCTCTCTGCAGCACTGTGCAATCTCAAAAACAAGACATCCATCAAGTCCTGCCGGTCTCCCACTGAGACAGGTAGACAGCCATGTCTGCATCTCATTGGACAGCTAATCAACATCTCATGGCAAGGACAAGCCTTTTCATGCACTCAAGATGTGTGCTGACAATGTGTACATTGTTGTTTATGAAACTTGCATTTTCAATGTCTAAGGGTATTTCAAGTTAAAACTAAACATGTGCTCTTCAGTAAAATATGTGAAAGGAGCTCCTGCTACGCTTTGACTAGACTTCTGTCTTTGCACTTTGTCAGGTTTATATTTCTCTATCATTCTGAATAACAGCTTATAATTTGTGAAAAGGGTACACTTCTTACCTGTGGGAGCTTTGCAGGCTGGTATTATAGTGATTATGGGCATGAGTCACTGCAGATATCAGCTTTGCAAATAATGTCCACTGCAGCTGGGCAACCAAGCGCTTTCAGAAATCATTAATGGCATAAGACTTTGTTTCATTTAGCTATGCTGGGACTTCGGGCATTATTACTATTTTTTATGAAAAGTAATAATACACTATGAGACAGTTTCATGTTGGGGTAGATTTAATCCTTTTAATCATTGCACACACAAAACGAAAGTCATAACTAATACTTTAATGAGGATGATTTAATTATTCACAATATCTATGTGGAGAAGACAAAAATCCAAGTTGTCATAAAGGGGCCTGCAGCTACAATTGTGCTACGCTTTGCAGAACCAAACAAAGTCAAAACAGCAAACAACATCCTGGAAAGTTAAATGCACCAGTGCCCTGCTGTAAATGGACTTATATAGTATACTATATATTCAAAGCACTTTACCTACCTACTACATTCATCCATTCACACCCCGATAGGCACATTGGGAGGCAACCTAGGGTTTGGTGTATTGCCCAAGGACACTTTAAAATGTAGTTAGGGAATGCCTGGAATCTATCCACCAACCTTCCGGTTGAAAGACGACTGCTCTTCCTCCTGAGCTACAGCCGCCCACTGTAACAAATGAGCACAGACTCTGATGGGTTTGCAATACATCACTGTCCTAGTCCCATGACACTGTGCCATACCCGCAACCACCAATACACTTGTCACCCAAATGACTTGCCAAGTCTATGATTGTCAGCAGCTGCCATAATGATAATTTATTTCTCTGCTGTTTTACAGTTCTTCACCTTATTTCCCCTCCTGTTTTAACCCGAAACCTGGCAACTTGAAATCCATCATGTTCTACATGAATGGCCAAGTGTCGAGCATGACATGTTGTGTCCCACAAGGGGCTCTGGTGTCGTCACAGACCAGCCTCCCTGGGAGATTTCATAGTTCAGACTTTCCCATTAAACAGAGAGCATTTTTCATAGCAGTGACTCCACACGGTCGAATGGCTGTCAAATCAAGGTTTCTCAATGTTTTTGCTACTTGAGACTAAAGAACCAAAAGCTGGCTATGAAAATGAGACAGATCAGTCGGGGTGAAAAAATAATGCATTATTCCAAGCTGAAAAGTGTTAATTCTGGATGTAATTTAATAAATGATATGGGTTGAATCTGGTCTGTACATCTCACATCAAAAAAGACTTTTCTAGTGAATAAGAAATGTACAAAAAAGAAATGTCCTTTCCATGTCCAGAATAGTACCAGACCTGTTCAGTTTTACGTATCATATGTGAAAACCAAGGTGTGTGTATGGAAGTTAAGACAACCAAAACACCTTCATGCAATGCAGTTCAGTACAATAAAATATAATTACATTCCTGTGTTGCTCTGCATTACATCATAGAATGCCATTTTGGAAAAAAAAAAGAAGTATAAAAAACACCTTGCTCATATTGTTATACTAGAAAAATGTTCACTTTGACAAATGCACCATATGATAACTCCAGAAAGATTGTATCTTGGAGTTTTGAACAGAGGTCAGATGCAATTTCATGTTGTTTTTGTGGAGAGCTCACAATAGTGACCTGGCCTTCCGGCTCTATGCCAAAGTCCTTTGTTGTCAGTTCAAACCTGCCCACTCACACAGAATGCTGCAGTAAACTTATATTAAGTTTAGATGATGGAAGGAAAAACTTGAGTACTGCCCTGCCTACACACAGCAGAAATAAGGCATGTCAACTGTGGTTCATGTAATTTATCTCTATCTCTCTGAATGTCTGCAGCATTAAACAAATGTATTTTTACCTTTATTTTCACTTTATTTTTGGGAGGATTTCAATTTATTCAGTAGTCTCAAACTCTCACTTGCAAGACTTTCTGTTCCCAGATTTCCTTGTATGGTGAAATTCTGCAAGCAGCGCACCCCAGCAAGAACATGCACATCATCATTGTGATCATTTTTACAGCCAACAGTTTCGCACCACAAGGAGTGAAAAGTGAAATTCTACTTCTCAGAACGTGGCACTTTGTTTCGGTTTAACTCAAACATGTTTACCCTTTTCAGCCTATGCAAAGACCCCATGGATGCAAGCTTTTTTGTGGCCAACAGGAGATGTGAAAATTGTGGATTTGTTTGCTACACCTCACAGAAGACAGTTTTATGTACAAGCTCATGGCACTGGCTCTGCAAAGAGACTAAAGCTAAAACACTAAAATGGCATCAAGTTCAAACATTATCAAGAAGTGAAACTGTTTCCGATGCCTGAGTCGGGTTTGCATTGGTACTGTGAACTGATTTTATGACAAACATCATGTAACCCAAAGGCTCCCGATGGATTTAAACTTTTTTTTTGTTCTGTTTTGGGTTTTTTTAAAGTAAAGTTCTGTGTGATAAAAATAGATTTTTAAGGAAATTTAATCTGAGAAAAAGAAACTTTCACCCACGGATGGAAACAACAGACCCCAAGGGTAGATTATAATGTTGTAGGTTCTAGTAGGTGTTTAATTACAGTATCTAAATATCTGTAGATAGAGTATCTATTTTTTCTTTTACGTTCTTGTTCCGCAGAGCTATACACTTAGTGCAAGGCAGCTAAGGAGGTTAGCAGTATTAATATGATCCTTCACTGGGCAACCACTATATAAGTATCCATTTGTTGTTTCTACAACCACTCAAAAACATGGAGTTAGTAATGCAAGCAAGTATGTATAAAAAAGAAATAATAATAATCCCCCATGCAATCCACACATTGGGCAGAAATAAAAGCAATTAGCAATTGGCCTTGGATAACATTGGAAGTGTACACGTCACCTTTCTATATCTGTGAAGGAGATGGGTTTGTTTGTTTTTTCATTTGTTTTGTTTTTTGGTTTGTTTTTGTTACCTCAGCTAATCTTTTTTCCAAACTTCCCAGGTCTTTGCCTATTTAAATGGGTAAAATCTATGTACACGATGTGAAACTGAAAGATGGTATTCAGTAATCCATAATTTTATACAACTGCAAGCAATTAATATATTTAGCTGCTTGCTGTTATAATCTTTGTTGTTGTGGTTCTACGAACTGCTCACTTTCATATTCTGGATCTAATTCTTGTTCAAATATGTATGACTTTAACTCAGGCCCTGTGGGCCAGTGAAACAAAGCCATGTCATGCGGTATTTACAGGATGCAACATTTACATTTAGTCATTACAGACTCTTTCATCCAAAGCAACATAAAAATGAGTAATATTCAAGCCATTAAACAGTGAGAAATTACAGATAATAGTGCAAATAGAGCAGATCCAGAAGTGCAAAATAAGTGTAAGTTAGGCATATTAGAGTGTTAGTATTACAGTTGTTCTCAGAAGAAACAAATCTTCAAGAGATTTTAGACGGTAGAGGGATGCCCCTCTAATAGCATTGTGGAACGTCAAAAGGAAAACAATCTGGATTGACTCTGTCTTGTGTGTAGATGTCAGACTAGATAACATTCCTGAAAGAAACGCACTGGCCAGCAGAAGCATATGCCCGTGGTATTGAGTTCAGATAGTAGGATAGACACTGCAGTCACTCTGTTGGCAAGCATTTAATTTGATTTGTGCAGCCATGGGTAGCCAAGGCAGTTCAGTGAGTAATAAAGTGACCTTTGTGGTTTTTAGTTGATCAAAAGCCAGTGTTATATTCTGAATTATCATGAAGGTTTCTCTGTGCGAGTTTAAAAGGCTTGTTTAAGTATAAAACATGGTGGTAGTCAAGTCAGATACAGTCTGATTTTTCTTATGTGGCAATGTGCAAAGCAACATGACAGAGAATCTGATGACCATCA
This sequence comes from Rhadinocentrus ornatus, assembly GCA_037177495.1. Lineage (NCBI taxonomy): Eukaryota > Metazoa > Chordata > Actinopteri > Atheriniformes > Melanotaeniidae > Rhadinocentrus > Rhadinocentrus ornatus. Next base: position 33,273,230 of record JBAMHW010000003.1, read on the forward strand.
GTCATCACACCCAAGAATCTTGCAATAATTTTTGGCAAGACAGTTGAGCTAGTTGTTTTACTGGCATTGGGTTGTGGGTGTCTTATAGAGGTTTTTAGCTGTAAGTGGCAATCCTTCGTCCATGGATGTGTCCAAAAGAAAAGCTGACATTCATCCTAAACTGTGGGGTTATCTGGCAAGGATGGCAGGTGCAGGTGGGTATCAGGTGCATAGCAATGACATTAGAAGCATAGGAGAGGGTGCCATTACAGAGCCTTGGAGCACTCCGGTAGAGATGATTAAACAAGAAATCCTGCCCTTGCCATGACACTTTAATCAGATTTATTTAATCAAGCACCAAGTAAATAATCAATACTGAAGATGATGCACTGTTTATAGCGTGCTCCACAACTGTTAACTGAATTAGTAATTGTTTTGTGCTCATTGGGTTAATGAAAAATTTCAACGCTCAGAATAAGTATTTCTGATCTACTTCCTTGGAAAAACTAAACTTTTTCATTGGGCCTGTCTATATCGCTTAAAAATTCCAAAGTCCATTATTTGTCTCTTACACACTGAATCATTCTTCATACAAATGACATAATCAATAATAGGAACAATACAATACAAATCTATAAAAAATAATAATCATACATGTAATGATAATAATAATTATAAGTATATTAACAGCAATAATAACAATAACCAATAAAATCACCACCTCTCGTTTTTTTTACTTTTGGATGACTATTTTCTTCTATGAGTGGTAGCAAATGCCTGCTAACTTAAACATGATCTGTGCTGTATGATAACGAACCAGGTCCTGAAGTTAAAGTAATTTTGATTTTAAAGAATTTGTATGATCAAGATACCCGATGTTGTGACAGAATTGTCCTTTTATTTACTATTTTATTGCAATACTGACAGTGAGTAATGTGCATTTTTAGAATTGTTTCCCCAAGTCCCTAAATACTAGGTGAAATATGGAAGAAATAATGAACAATACAGAATATATAATGCATTTTAATCTAAAAGCTGCTTTATTTTTAAGTTGTAAACTTCCATTACAAGTTAAATAATTAGATGATAAATTTTTATACATCCATTAGCTTTATTTTTATAATATTAAATCCTTAGTTCTCTATCTATCTATCTATCTATCTATCTATCTATCTATCTATCTATCTATCTATCTATCTATCTATCTATCT
>JBAMHW010000003.1:33282964-33295664 GCA_037177495.1 Rhadinocentrus ornatus
AAGGGACACCAAAATAAACCATCTGGGTTTTTAAATTAAAACTGCAGTAGAAAGAAAAAAACCCAGAGTGTCTAAACCCCCCCCCCCCCCCCCCGTGTGAAATTAGCGCTAATTTCACGCACTAATTTACGTTAACATAAAATAGAGTGATAAAAGCTACTTTAACCTACAAGCGCCACGCAGGAGCTGTTTTTCCTTAGCCTCACTTAATAAATTAATTTGATGGTAATTTCATAAATTTATAAGGACAAACACACTATTCACTTGTTCAAAACATCATTAATGCAGGTTCTTTTGCTGACATAAAATACAAAACGCTGCGATGTTGTTTGGCAACGTGGGGAGTCGCATATGATTGGTTAAGGAACCAGGAAGTAGTAAAGAGCTACACAGTGCACCGAAGTTATTCCGTCACGTAACTCTTATTCTGAAAGGGGAAAAGCTTGAAAAAGACATTGTTGGTGTAGAGAGACAGATTTCTTATAGGGAAGCTTCTTTTTTTCTTTATCCTTCGCAACAAATGGGAACATTTAAAATTATTTTTACTGAAAAATTCCTAATTATTTAGCTTTTACGCATGGATATTGAGAAGCAGTGCTAACTGGTACCAGTTCCAAAATAGTCAGTACTGAAATATAAATGGCCTCATTCACAAATACGCATTTTCTTAAATTTGTTCTTAAATTATACTTTGAAAGTTGTATACGAAAACCCTCTGTCAGATTCTATAAACGTGTTTGTAGACTGCATCATTTGTAACTGAAAAGATGGACCAGCTGGCCCAACTTTGCTTAGGTAAATAGGTGCATGAGTACCCAAAAAAGGTCAAGACTTATGCAAACAGATCCAGACAAAAGTGAGACAGACAAGGAAAAATAAACAGAAAGCAAAAATGGAAACAAAATATGTTAGTAAAAATGCACCGAAACACGACTTTTCTCATGTTTAAAGTGATAACTTGGTTAGAAATAAACACAGTGAAATTTAAATCTTATAGAAGCAGCTTCATATACAAAAGGGTAATTAGTTGTTCTTGAACTTGGACAGCAGCTTGCAGTCTAGTCCCATGAGAGTGACAGGAAGCACACCCTTGCGGTATACTGGCTAAAAGGGGAAAATATGTAGGATAATTTCATTAAATAGGCTACTGTATCTTTCACAGTTTAAAAAGGCCACTTGCCACCTGCTGTGGCATCCTGTTAAGACTTCGATGCATCTGATGAAATTAAACCTCCAGATGAGTCGGTCAGTAGTGTCATCAAACGGGGCATAACCTTGACTTCCTATTTAAACTAATCATTACAATAAACGACACTATTATAGTACATTTTTTATATTTAAATACCACATTAAACAAGTGTACCTGGGGTGACAGGTGACTTGGACGTTTATGGGGTGATATTCTTGCAGTTAAAAGAGCGGATCTGGCGAGAGATCTTTAATGCATGTGTGTGTACAGTCTATTAAACTGTTGGTGTTAGGAAAACCAGCAATATAATTATCTCCTGTCTTGGTGGTGACTTGTTCTTGAATAAAAAATTAAAACTACTTTATTTTTCCCCTGAGGAAAATTCCAACATTAGGACATGACCTGCAATATCTTGTTATTTATTAAAAAAAAAAAAATGCTCCAAAAATTCTCCAGTTATTTTTCAAACTCTGAAAAAATTGTTACTGTAATTTTATTATTTTGCTTTAATGAACAGAACAGCAGAAAACAACATAAAAGCTGACTTTGTTTAAAATTATGCACTCAAATGTTCGCAAGAGTATGATAATCCAGAGGGTCCAAGATTAAAAGATTTCCTGAATGACACAAAGTTTGCAAAAAGTTTGTAAGTAGAACTTAAGAGCAAATTTATTCGTAAGAACGGTTGGTGAATGAGGCCTTAACAAGCTTAACTGGTGACGTTATTGATACTGTTTTTGCCAAACAAATCCACAATAACATATGACTAGTTGAGGAAGTTGCCTGCATTAGAAGACTTATTACAATCATGGTCCTACTTTCTGAAGCATAGGTTAATGGTCTGATAAGAATCATGAACTAAACATAAAAATTATTACATTATATTTATTCATTCATTGAGCAGATGATTTGAGGAAAAACACTGGAGGGAGCAATCGAGGGTTTAGTATCTATCCCAAGGATACTTCAAAATGTAGACTGGAGAAGTTCAAAATCAAACCAGCACCCATTCAACCTACAGACAACCACTCTACTTTCTGAACTACAGTCACCCCATGAATAAATCAATAAAAAATAACTCGAGGGCAATTCTGTATGCAGATCCCAAAAAACCCAACCAGTACCATATGTATCAACCTCTGGGTAAAATGTTTTGACAGAGCATCGTCTAAAATTACTGACCTGTAGTCAAGGGTGAGCCTGTCTCCCATAGCATCGAATGACGTGCTTCAAATCCAATTTTGTCACTGATGTTGCTCTGAGGCATTCTACTGATGAACGCTGTCCTGTCTTTGGCAGAAACCTCACTTACAATTTTCTAAGGTGGATAGGATCACTGATGTACAAAGTTCTCATTCCTGCCAAGACTTTATCATCATCCTCCTCCTCCCAGGACAACTGATCAAGCAAACCACACAGTCTTGCTTCCTTGCACAAACTTGGTCCTCAGTGTCTCTGGATGTTTTTATCTTAACTATTTTGTTTGGCAATGTCTGAATGCACATCAAACTACAATACACGTAGAGGTGGCAATTATGCAAACCAGGTTAGAGAGCTCTTTTTTTCCATCTAAATTTCAGCCCACACATTTTATGCTAAGTATTCCTTTTGAATTGTATTAACTAAGGCAGTCAGCACTCATTTCAAAAGCTTATGAATTCATTGGTATTGCTCACTGAGAGCCATGCATCTTAGACTCTGTCAGAGTCTTGAGAACACACTCTGATGTTCTAACAACAGACCCCATCGCTCCTCTGGTTGAGTTTTTTCCGTCTCTGTTGTCTGTCATTACAGAATGGCTTATTTTATCAGCTCAGTAATAAGCTATTAGACGATGATTGTGTTCTCAGTGCTCCTTTTGCTACAGTAACTGTATTAATCATTACAGATGCAATTATCAACCCATTGTTTCGTTGTAATTAAGCTGTCACTAATGAATTTTGGGAACTTTGTCCAATCTAAACCTAATTGATTCCTCGTACTCTAACTAACCTCTTAAACTGAAAACTTTGCAGTCAACATTGCTGCTAACAGTCTCTGTACCCCATCTGTTCTGCGACAGCAGCCTCCACTTTAATATGAGCTCAGCTCTCACATTTAGTGACCCAGAAATCTTGCCAGGCAGCAACAGCCTGATGGGGTTTTGCTTAAGCCAAGGCTTGCAGCTCACCTTGGAGGTTAATGAGCGATGCTCATATTCATTGGAAACACATAAAAGCAGCAGCGTCGGGACCATCAGTCCATCTGATATTATGAAACGTTATTTTCAAGAGTTAGTCATTCAGACATTCTCATTTGGAATATGTGACAAATGGAGGTGCAGACGCTGTAGTCTGTGCTCTACATGTTTTTAACTGGCTGACTGTGTGTTTCGATGAAGACCCTGCTTTCAGTGATCCTCCCTGGAAGAGCAAGTTCTTCATAATGAGCTTGGCTACAGCCAGTTAAGGAAATAAAGCAGATGCCTAATTTTTCTCCCCACATCAGTGGATTGGCTGACTTTAGGATATTACACCCAAATTTGTGCTAAGAAGTGACAGCTTCTTTCTCTCGTTAGCACTGTGTCAAATGTGAAATGAAGCCTCTAAAAAGAACCCTTATACATTTAGAGACATGCTTCTGCACAATCACAAACACACACTCATATAGTCAGGAGTCATTTGACCTTTGCTTCGAGGTGTGAGTTTTTCTTCAGTCACTTAATGCACATTCCTTTTACAATGCTAATCTGTTTGTATACTCAGAGTGCAGCATTAGCAGTCCTGAAGGGCCCATGGCTCAGATATCCTTGTCATGTAACACCTAAAGACAGTCAAAGGTCACATAGTGAAAGAACAGAAGGGCCACAGATGGCGCTGCAGCGAATGGTCCTTCTCTGCCCCAATGCTGTCATATCAACCCACACCTAGTCCCAACCATCTCACCCCCTAGGGGGCAAAACCGGCATATTTTCATGCACACACACAAGGACACAGTAAAGCATGCATGCACTCATGGCTACACAAGTTTAAGGGTGCACAATGCCATTGACACACATGGTGAGTAGATTAAGAAGAGCCATGTATTTGAGTTAGATTTGAGAGTTTAAGTAGAGGTCTGCTGAGTATGTCCACTATGACCACCAGGCAGGATGGCAAGAAAAGAGAGCAGGTGGTTTGGGGTTTAGATAGCACAGTATCTCTCTCTTTCACAATGTCAAGCCCCTGGCTCTCTGCCACAGTTAAATGCATAGTTCATCTCTACACCTGTCTCCTGGATATTTCCAAGGGTTTACTTATGATGATTACAATTTCACCACAATTGTAATGAAATATAGACGTTTATATCTACAGTAATTTGGTTAATTTTAATGAACTTTTATTTAACTATGGAAGGACAAGAGATTTTAAACAGTGCTACAGAAGTGTCCTCTAATGGCATTAATCAGCCTTGCCATTTATAGCTAAATGTGCTCGTCTGCAAATCATTTAAAATAAATTCATTTGGAAGAATCATCTCTGCACAAGTTTAGAGTGCGGCATATTCTTTTAAATTCAGAGCACACTTTAAGAGTAGACATGGATTGCAAGGATAAATGGATGTAGCCATGACTGTAAAAAAACAAAACAAATTCCAACTTGTATCATAAAAATAAGCTCATCAAGTCATTTGGCTATACTCACTCCTGCTATGTGCTGGTAGATGTAGTGAAAATTTTACTATTCTCTTATAATTTTGTCATAGCCGAAGTATCATTGTTGATGACAAGAACAATGGTTTCCATGACTTTGAAAAAAGTCACGATTAAAATCTTGTTCTGTTAAATGTTTTGTTTCAAAGTCTTGTTTGAAGGTACATGGTGTACAAATGACTGACAACTATTGGTAATGAAGGGCATAGCAACAACTTCAAATGCCAAGCACAGTTGGAGTGTACGGTGGCCATCAATAGCAAAGCAAGATTATTTGTACAGCACATTTCAAGTACAAGACAATTCAAAGTGCTGAAGACTAGTAGGAAATCATTTATTTACAAATGGACCTAGAGTCATGTAGTAGTTGCTCAGCTGTGGATGATGTACTCCAGAGGGAGAAATGGTTCACACATCATGTTACGGCCGCCTGCTTGCCAGCAGCCTGCGGACAGGACAAGACTACAGCTTGCCCTGATGGCTGACAGCGAGTGCCCAACGGGACGCCGCCCTCCCTCCCTCGGGATTAGTCGACGTACTTCCTGGATTCCCATCCCGCTGGCCAATGACAGCGCTAGTGCTCCTATATAGCCACCTCATCCACGTATTTCGGGGCAGCTGTGGACAGTGGGACAAAGTTCGCCAGACTGGGAGTGTTGCTAAGCTTGTTGGTTGTGTGAGAAGTTCCCCTGTGTAGATTAATTGCTAAAAGTCTGAAAAATAGTAGTTGGTTTTGGTTTGAGATTGTTGTATTCTTTCCCTGCTTGAGGTGAAGTGTTTTGTTTGTATTAGAGCTTTGAATTCTTTCTAGTATTCCCTTTTTTGTGGGCCTTTTTCTGTTTTGTTTATAAGAGTAATTGTAAACCCTTTTATTGGGACACTTTCTGTTTGCTTTGAATAGTTGTAATAGTTACTCCCTTTTTGGGACACTTTTGGTTTGTTTGTTGTTTTTGAGTTAGCAGTATTCTTATTTTTTAACTATAGTCGACACCGGATGGGCGTGTTTTGTTTCAGAACCCAATTGTGTGATTTAATAAATTGCATCTTTTTACTTGAATCCGGTATTCAACTCACTTTATGTTCCGTCCTTTCACCCCTAGTAATACGAGGACGTAACACAGCAGAAGAGGAAACCAACAGCTGGTTCCTTTGGTGAGAGTTCTTGTGAATTAAAGACCTTTTGTGAATGAGCTGGGCTTAACCGACCAGGAAGGATTTTCCTGATGGATATAATGTACCTTCATCATGGAGATGGGGGTAGTAGTGCAGAGTGGCAATGCAACAAGTGAGCAACTCAAAGCTGATCAAAGATTATTTTCACCAGATGTGTGTGAGAATCTAGGTGTCAACCCTTGTCATATTGTATGCATAAAGGTAGTAGGTGTTGCATGAGTTCAGTTCTTGTACGATTATTTAGTCCTGATGAATTTGTCATGAGTTTATGCTAATTCATAAAAATAAGTTTAATTACTTTTAATACCAAGACACCTCCACCTATATTATGTGGTGACCTCTCACTCTCTTCACTTATCAGAAGGATTAATTATTCCTGGTTAATATATCTAGACTATATTTTTGTTTGTCTGAAAGCGTGTGTGCTAAATGTATGTGTATATAATTTATTCAGCCAGTTTATCAATATATAAATGTATCTAAAATAAGTGTAATCTTTCATTTCATTCTAATGTGATGCTTTCCTTTAATCTGTTTTCTACTAAATGATCCTGAATGACTACTAAATGATGAATAATTGCTATAAAAATCTCCTTTCAAAAACCAACGATTTACAATGCAACTGAAACAGCTCAAAGAACACAGACAGCGTAACGAGGCCTCAGTGGTGTGATCGCGCAACTTTTCTGACGCTGAAGCAACGACTTGAAGCAATATTTGCAACACTTCTGGTTCATAAGACTGAGGCAGAGTCGAGCATACGGGCTCTTGTATTTAGCAATGATACAGTAAGCAATGATGCAGAGGGTAAAGAGGCAAGTGCAGCACAGCTGAGGGTTCCCTGTAGCAACAGACACCAGCAACATGCAAAGTGTTGGAAAGCTCAGCATCAAAAGCTAGAAAAAATTGAAAAATTTTCAAGTGGATAAAACCAAGACCAGTTGCTTTTAAAAAAGTGGTTAAAGCTAGTGATGGAACATTTTATGATTTCATTGATATAGCTTTACTGATCATCAATACCATTGCATACTAATATTCCTATAAAATGATTGAATATATTAAATATCCTACCCAAACTAAAGTTTCAGCAGCTTCTTCCTCTTATATGGTCTGTATTAGTAGTTATTGTACCATAAAAAGCACTACTCATACTATACTTTTATTTGAGCTGCTGCCACAGTTTGCAAACCTCCTAATGATCAATGCTCCCGCGGTAACCTCAACCAATAAGGTAAGAATACAAACATGCAGGGTATCGCTGCTGTATGATCACACATCCAAAAAGACCTGGAATCAGTGGACCACTACCATGTGCAATGACTCGTGACATTATTTATGAGCATGGTTAAAAATATTAATCATAAAACTAATTATTTGTGGTTGACAGAACAGCTGTCACTGCAAGTTTAACTATTTATTTTCTATTATTAGCCACACAGCACACCTTAACCAGCTCTGCTCGACTGGCTGAGTCTTTCTGAATAAACTTGGCATCAGCTCTGTGACATTTTCCTGGTTTTTTGTTCTCTGCCAGTAATAAATAAGTTGGACTTCAGTGTCTAATTTCTGCTTCCAATCCCAAAGCTGTGGCAGGTGTCTGGCTCGTGTTATCTGAGGGATTATTTGAAACCATAACTTAGAAGTACTCTGTCCAGAGTTAACAACTGCAGGTGTATATTTATTAAATATATTACATGACATTTTGATATTAAAAAGCTTTCATTGGTAAGTCTCGTCACCTCTGGAGCTAAGAAGGTGCTTCTTTTAGAGTTACAGAAAATACTATTTTTAAGCTTTTCATGACTTTATACGTTATTTAATTTGGTTCCATGCTTTGCGTTATGCACTACTAACTGCTGTTAACTGCTTGCACCTTTGCACTTGATGGCTGTTTGCAGTTAGGGTGGGAGGGTATTGTCATGTTTTAAGGAAGAATTCAAGCTGCAAAAGGGTTCAGAGGATCAAAGATGATTAAAAAATGGTCTGGTTCAAGGCAGGATCTGTGAACAGGTAGTCCCAGTTTTATGACAGACCGGTGACTGGTGGGATAGACAGATCAAGCTTTTAATTGTGTCAGTGATAAGGGACAGGTGTGCTTCAATCCCGTCAGGTGCAGCTGTAGAGAGGGAGGAGAAGACAAGCGAGACCAGGTAGTGCTATTGAAGCCAGATAGCCAGGGCATGAGTGGTATAGGATTGTTCTGTTGTTGATTGGTTTGTCTTTTTATTGTTCAAATTCAACAATAATATAAAAAAAAGACATACGACATCCTTTAAAGCATTTATCTTCTTTTAGATTGTATTTGATTAAATTAAACTCATTAGAGGAAGTATTTTAAACTGAATTCTGGCAGCTTGAAAGGTAGTGAGGAGGGGATGCAAGGCTATAACCAAAGGAAGCATATCTGCCTGTTAGACAGTGTTGTGGCGTATTATGTCCACAGGGAAAGCCATAAACCTCCTCATTATTTGTCTTGCACACCTTTGCTTCTGTGAAACAGCGCTGTCCACAGTACTATTAATGCTGGAAAAGCCCATGAGATCAGATTGTGCCATGCTTTCAGCAGCCTTGACAGATGTCAACATGCAAAGAACTGTCCTTGTGTAAACCTCCAGTGAGTTGGGTGATTACTGTGTATGCGTGATGTAACTTGTAGGAAATACAGAGTCCTTGATAGAGCTTTAACACTGACATCATTTAGCAAAAGTAATGTAGTGGGAACATTATTATTATTATTATTGACTGGGGGTGATTGAGCTTACATATAATACTGTAGGTTTCAGTTAACTGTGAAACAGCAGCAACATTTTATTTCCAATCAAAGGTAAAGTCAGCTGCTAAGGCCTTGCTGTCTGTAAATAGGATTTAAATATGGAGCAATAAAGTTATTTATAAAAATACTACATGCGAGACTATTCACATAAACAATCTGCAGATATGTCCAGCAATTTAAAAAACGAGTTTTCAGCACTTTAATTCTGGCTTCAGTTAAAAAAACATGGGTTCAGATTTACGATCCTTTTGCGGCTGGTTTAAACTTTGTTTTGGTTTTGTAGAATTACTGTTGATACTGACAAGCTGGTGAGATAAGTCATAGGGACAGCTGAGCCTGGTACTTATGCATATGTATTAATGAGTTTCTTTTTCAGATAATTTACTCAAAGTTACAGTATCTACCAAGACTCACTTTCACTTCAAATTACTCTATTATTTATTGCTGAGAATGAGCATGTCTTCATTATTATTATTAATTTTTTGTCCTGTCCAGCATGGTAGCAGCAGAATGATGGTCTGGCTGCTGTCTTGGGCTGAACAAATTTGCTTTGCCCAGTGGGGCTTCATGGTTCTAAGGCTCCTTTGGATAATCAGAATTTTTGCTTATTTATTTATTATTCTTTATCTTATTTATTTATTTTGAATTATGGAATTTATGTAATCTTGCTGGACCTGATGGGAGGGGACAGGAAAAAAGGAGAATATTGGAAAGAAGTTAAAAAGAAAGTAGAATGAAGAGGAGACAAAGATAAAGTAGATAGAAGTAACGACCCTTCAACCTAACACCAAACAAAAAAATAACAAAAAAGCTGACAATCATCAAGAGTTCCTAAAAATAACACAAAAAAGCAAAACAAAAACAAAACAAACAAGACAGCAACAACAACCAAAATACCAGAAACACACACACACACACACGCACACACACACACACACACACACACACACACAAACTCTAAACAAAAGTTGCTGTTGTGTATAAACTCACTGGAAGACTCTCAGTGACTGTGTCAGCATGCAGAGGATGACGAATGAGGAGGGATCAGAGATGAGTGTGATCGTGCAAATGAGACCCCGCCTCTCCGGAGGCTAGAGGCAGACTAGGCCCAAAGACCTGGCCAATGTCTTAAAATTTCAGCTTGACTTGGCTGTGATTGTTGCTGAGAGGGGGGGAGACAGGTGATATGCAACAGTGCCAGGAGGAGAAAGTGTGTGAAGCACAAGATTGCTTATTCATGCAAATGTATGTGGAATCCCAGAAGTATATCGTGTCAAAACATTATGAAGCATGTTCGTCTTTATTGACTGGAGGAAATAAGAATCATGTGACAACCGCTGCACCACATATGCTTTTCCTTTGTACATTTTTAATTCTTCATTTTTAAAACTCAATGCAACATACCTTGTGTAGCTTTAAACAGATTTTCACTTTTGTCTTCTCAGAAAATAGAGAAACACAAATGCAGGAGCAGGTCTATATTCAAATGCCTTTCACTTGGAATAATAGATTTGTGACATGGCATGGACAGTGGGCTGCAGCGATAACCTGTTTATTTTCATTGGGATGTACAGTATATTAGTACTTCTTGACTTATGTCTGCTATTTAAGGAAGTTTTCCCACAGACTCCCCCCACCACTCCCCAGAAAGCTGTTGTGACATCAGAAATATATTCAAGATTCAAGATCTTTATGGTCATTATGCAAGTATAACAAAATTTTGAGGAGTATTTCGGCCTAACACACATAAATAAGAAAATCGAAATATAACAGGCACACATAAATTAGCAAAATATAAAGATGTAAACTATTTAAGAAAACCTCTATATTTATAGAAAATGAAAAAGAATTCCAGCAGACAGTAATATTTACAGGGTGGATAAAGTGCATTCCAGGGCAAGGATGGATGTCTGTGTAGCACCCGCCTCATGTGACTTTTGTGCAGACAAATATTAAAGTATCATAGGTGGGCCCTGGGTTTCCTGCTTCTACCTAATAGGTAGAGTTCCTGCACATCTTTCTTCAAAATTAGTCGTGCCTCTACTCGTGTATATGTAACCCATGAATACAAGAACCTTAAAGCGTACAACACAGGAATAAAGACACTTATTTGGTTGAAACTTAGAATTTAGTAAGATGGAGCAAGGGAAAAAACAGATTGAGGAAAAATAGTGTTCCACACCCTAAACAGCAGTTAAAACAAGATTAACTCACAGGTCTAGATTTGAACAGTTTTTATCCTTCTGTTCCCATATGAATGAAATAAGATAACGGCAAAATAAAAAAGTAAAGAAAAATGACACCCACTCACTGCGGTCTCTTTCTCAGTCCTTAAATCTAAGCAACACGTTGCAGGCTACGTTTCGTAGCTCGGGATTGTAGTGGTCAAAAACTGTGTGACCCGTTCACTTGCAGGCAAGCTCCTAAACAAAATAGCACATGCAAAGCGATTGTTTACTCACGACCTTCTCATTTGTCTCTATTTTGGAATAGATGCTTCAGGCGTTGTATTTATTAACTTCGTTGGTAGCCGCAGACTCCCACGTGGCGTAGCTTGCACTCCGATCTTCCATGTTGCACACAAAGTCCAAGGAAAGTCTCCCGGTCTCTCCTGTCTATGAGCGTGTGCAAACTCTTAGACAATTTACTTGCCTAACAGTCCCATATTTTAATCAGAGTTCGTGCCAACATCAGAAAGGCTTACCACTGGTTTAGAATACACAATTACACAGTACCTCATGTGGTAACCTTATTACCAAGCTAATAGTTACCGGACTTTAGCTTACATGCACTTTAACATTTTGTGGTAAACAAACAACAACAGAAAAACTTTACCTTTTGCTGGAGTTACAAATGTCCTTCACCCGACGGCAAACGTAGCATCCACCACATTTAGGACCAAACATTTGTTTCTCCTTCAGCCTCTCTCATGCACACATGCGTCTGCTCACATGCTCCTTCTCTCTAACACACACAACCATGCTATCAAATCCCACCCCTCTCCTCTTCTGCAGAGATCGCGATAACCAATTACATTACATAAATGTTTCAAGTTCCCTCTCTCTTGAACTCAAGTTGTGCGCAACATAAATCCTTTTTTCTTTTACACACAATAACTATTAATTATGTTTAACATCAAAATACATTTTGCAACAGAACTCAACATTTATTTGTTGTTCTGACATTTTATTCTCTTTTCATCTTCAGTACAGTACAACTGTATCTGAGTGTGTGTGTCTGAGAAGGTGTGAATCTTCAATGCGTGTGGCTTTGGAGGGTTTGGTCGGTGGTTCACCTGTGCGAGTACTGTTGGGTGGGTGGGGGGTGAAAGTGTTGAACTACAGGTGGGCTATTGCTTTTACAGCTATGGGGAAGACGCTGTCTCTGAGTCTTTTTGTGGTGGCTTCCTGATGCAAGAGGTACAAAGTGCATTTCCCGGGTGGGTGGGGTCGGCTGCCTTATTCTGGACTCGGGCGGTAGAGATAGAGTCTAGATAAGGGAGACGGTGGCCCACAATCCCCTGAGCTGTCTCACCACCCGGGCTAAGTTCCTCTTTTCCCTAACTGTGCAGCTGCCATACCACACCATCACACTAAGACACAGGATGCTCTCAATGGTGGCTCTGTAAAAGTTTACGAGCAGCTGGGAACTTTTACTTTTACTAGGAAACTTACAATTCTTTCTGGCATAATTATTTCATTATAGGTTTTAATGATTTAATTTTTAGTTCTAATTCTAATATTTTTGAGTTTTCTTTCTTCTTTTTATGTGATGCAAAAGAGATCATTTTGCCTCGCATTACCGCCTTCCCTGCTTCTCACAGAAGACATGCTAAGACTCCTGGTTTGTCATTGTTTTCTAAGTATATAGCCCATTCCTTTGTGAAGTAGCTGAT
>JBAMHW010000003.1:33305837-33317241 GCA_037177495.1 Rhadinocentrus ornatus
GTGTTGTTCTTATTCTCAGATGTAAGTCGCTTTGGATAAAAGCGTCTGCCAAATGACTGTAGAATAGAATAGAATAGTTTTCTTACTACTTGTACACTTCCAGTGTTTTTGACCCATCTCAGATGTCACTCTGAACAGAGATGCTTAACCTTTGATTTACAACCAGGCCCCAACATTAGGTCACAACAGTGATTCTTCTATACCTAAGAGAATTGATTAATTCAGCTTTAGCTGAATCTAAATGTAGCACAGCCCTCAAATATCTACTACAGTAAAAAAATAAATAAATAAATAAAATACCTGGTTGGCTTTAAATTGGAACTCAAAACCACAGTTTTTAGTTTTTATTCCAGCTTTGCAAAAAGGATTAATGAACTGGGATGCAGGCTTTAGCAAGCAGAAAAAAATGTCTGACTGCATTATATTAAAGCAGTGCAGCATAGCACTCTGGAGACTCCTGCATGTAATGGTTTTTAAAAGTTGTAAAAATCAGCAGTGGGCCGGAGGAAAAAGCAGAACTAATGGTTTCTGTGTGTTTGATCCTCCCTTGTTCTGTCTCATCACTCTCTCTATACCTAACCTGCCAGAGAAATTTATGAGGATGCCATTTCTGCCCCCAACATACCAGACAGCAGACATTTCTCAGAGAAACAAATCATTAATTTTGTAAATATGGAAGGAGTAGTACATTTGGATGCATATTTAACCGATCTTGTCATTTGTTTATACACTGTTACACTTACTGGTGGGCTTTTTATCTACTTAGCATAAACCAATGCTGTTTATCTGACTGTTAAATTCATATTTATGTTTCATAATGTGGACTCTCGCTCTGCTATATGTTGGCAGTGCTATGCTGCGACAGTAAGGTAAATGCCATTTCCACAAATTAAAAATGGGCTTTCAATGGCATTGTTACTGTAATCCATTCACCAGCTATGTGTCAGAGGCCATGCACAGCACTGTGGGCTATATAGTTGCATGCTCAGCCATGACAGCTTACACTGTTTTTGTGCACATGTGTGTAATCCTAAATCATCAGCAAGCAAAATTAAATGTTTCACTTTGGGAGCAAGTATGCATCTCATACCACATAACACAATGGATATATAGTGTATGAGAATGTATATTGCTGTTCCTGGAGTCTGATAGCTGCTTTGCACATTATCAGTGATACTATTCATTCATGTGCATGTCTCATAGCATAAAGGCATAAATATGATACACGCTCTTACAGTTAAGTCACACACCTTCCTTAAGCCAAACCAGCACACTCAAAAGAGTATGCAGGTGTTCAATGCAAGTCCTGATGCTAGTGGCCAGTTAATATAGTGATAATATTATTACTAAATCTAAACACACACACACACAGATCCAAGTACACACCACCAGGCCCCTCTTTATCAGTGCTGCTCACATTGGCAGCGACATGTGCATTGCCAAGACTGCCAGGCTACGGCCATGCTAATGTAACCCCTTAGTCTAACAAAGGCTCAGGTCAATGGAGCCTCCAGTGGCTAATTGCTTCAGAGAGATAAGTGAGTTTGATGACGCAGCAAGGAGCGGCTCAGCAAGAGGAAGAAGCGAGGGAGGAGATGTTAATGAATTCCTCGTTCATTCCACCATCAATATCAGGCTATTGCAGGCCTGCCACAAAATGAATATTAAAGACACTTTTGATTGTTTGTCTTTTTCTTTTCTTGGTTTCATTGAATTTTAATAGCCTGCATAAGGGTGTTTCTGTCACATTTTTTATGCTGGCTAAGAGACTGGGCCTAATGCAATTAATCCCCACACTATCAGCTTACCGCTAACCAGTTGCAGTAGCCAAAAAGTCCATGTGACCATGTGCTGCACACTAAATGAAAAAAAGCATTGTCTCATGTGACCTAAGAAATCATTTGAGCCCTCACAAAAATTGTGGTGCAAATATTATATTTTTCATATATTGATAGAAATGACTTGGCTGGAGTTGATCTGTTGCCTCTGAAGTGAAAAACACTGAAAGCGACAAGATGAGCAGCTGCCAACCAGCACAGATAACACCAATCTGATCTTCATCAGCTAATCTGTCCCTGATTTAGATTAAATCAGTGTCAGTTTCAGACAGCCAGAGTTGGAGCCTGTTTCCTCTTTCAAGGCAAACCTCTTTAGCTGACTCGAGTTGTCGCACATCTCTTGACATCTGATAGACTTGTTTCATTTGAAGATTACTATTTCACAGAACAGAAATCCTAAACCCATATTTCCTGACTTTGGCTGGAGGCTAAGACAAATTAGACTTGACAAAAGATGATGCATAAGCCAAGACAAGAGTTTCATCCCTTTTATTTCTGCCTCTCTGAATACTGATTGTGCCAATTTCCGACAAATGTGATAATGGATTATTGGAGGCGTTTGAGTTAAAGATGCAGGTGTCCTCTTGGGAGCCACCCAGGTTCAGTACGTAAACAAAGACACACTTAAAATACTTCTCACGCACCCCTCCTTGCTCAAACACAATAGCTATACCTCTTAATCACTGTTTCATCTTGGTAACATGCCATTCTTCTGCTTTCCACTCTCACTCAAACTGCCTGTCCTCTCATTAGTATGATGTTTGCTTGTTTCCTCAATGCTGTTTGTTTGCCTCTTTGACTCCTGTCCTCTGGGGTCCCACCAGTTGCTAACAAGTACAGATGAAAGCATCTAGTCTTGATGGGGTGTTTGAGGTTAGCCCTCACATATACATTACAGACACATCTAAGTCCAGTTAAAAGCAAGATTTCTTTTCTTTTTTTCACACCACATAATCTGTGACCACATAGATATATTTTCATTATTACTTAAAGCTAGCTGAAAAGGGTTTTGCATGCAGGGTTTAAATAGATCGTGATATGCTTTTAAGCTTTTATATTTGTGTTAGGAAGCTTTTTGTGTATGTAAAAGGTCTGCAAATCACAAAGCCCAAAGTCCACACCGAAGGGAGTTATTTTCTCCCACAAAGGATACTGCTCTGAGTTGACTCAAATGCCCAGTTTCAAGTCCGGAATATTTCTTCTTTTATTTAACACCATGAACCAATTTTATACTGCATATCACCAACCTCGTAGCTAGTTTGCAGACTTCAACAGACTTCAATCAAGTACTGTCAGTGCTCTGCAGGCTAAGACATTCTCACAGAACTGGACTTGAACTGGACTTACATCCTGTAACCACTACATCCCAGGAGACTAAATCAAGGAATTGCATTGCTTTGCAGGCTACTATTCCTGATAAATATTGTATTTTTTTTAAAGACTACTGACTAGGGAAGTCAGGACCACACTGTAGAATTGAGATCTAGCTGTTGGGTGTCTCACAGGGAGGTAAAGTTGATCAATTTCTGTCCAAGAGAGAGCTTGACCAACTCTTGGATTACTGAGCAATGCACCCTCAAAGAAAATTAGTAAGTGCACCCTGAAGTTGAGCTTCCTTTAAGGTTGATGGAAGCCAGGGGGGATAAATTATTGCAATGACTCCAGAGTCATTTGATGTGGAGAGACTGGATATAGATAAAGGACAATCCCACTGTACTAAAGCATGCCAGGCCTTGCACAAGAGAGGCCTTCAAGTAGCACTGCATTAAAAGCAGGCATGAGTCTGTACTGGAAATCACTGCATGGGCTCAGGGACACTCTCTTACACCACAGTCCGTGAGCACAGTTCACTGTGCAATTCACAAATGCAGGGAAAACCTCCATCATGCAAAGAAGCCAAATGTGAACACAATCCAGAAACATTGCTGTCTTCTGCACTTTGTTTGTAGGTGTGTGTGATTGTGTGTAAACTGTTATGTGTGTTTTTTATTTTATTTTTTATACTTTCGTGTGTGAAGGCTTTTGAATTTTGTTTAAAATATGCACAATTTGTTTTTATTATGTAAAGCACTTTGTGTTGCTTTGTACATGAAAAGTGCTCTATAAATAAAATTTCATTTCATTTCATTAGATTCTCTGGTCCAAAGATCATTTAAAACAATCTGAAGTCAAAATTTGAAAATATTTTTGGAAATCCTGGACGTCGTGTCTTGCAGACTTCCAGCATCCAGCTTGTTTTAAGCAGACAGCTTAAAAGCCTGCATGAAGGGTTGCACTAGCACCTTTGTTGTGAGCGGCTTCCACTTCTGAGATTTTTCTGCTCACATCAAGCAGATTGAATATTTCAGCAAGACAATGCTAAACTACTCGGTGCATTCATCACAGCATGGCTTCACAGGAGAGGAATTCAGGCGCTGAACTGTCACCAATCGAAAAGGTTTTATGCTTCAATAAAATAAAAAAAGAACTATTAAGAAAAATAAAGCAGCTAAAATCCTGCATCAGACCAGAATGGAACAACATTCCTCTCCTAAAACCCCAGCAACTGGTCTCCTTACTTCCCAGATGTTTATAGACAGCTATTAAAAAGAGAGGGGGTACTGCACCATAGTAAATGTCACTCTGGAACTACTTTTTACAGACATGTTGCTGCGATCAGATTCAATATGAGCTAAAACCTTTGATAAAATGTCTAATTTTCTGCATCTGGTATGTTGTTTATGTTTTATTGGGAGTTGATGAGATAATCAAATTACTCCATTTTGTTATTATTTTACATTTATCAGTAAGACTTCTAGTGTTCTTCCTGCAGCTATGCCTAAACTGATATAATGAAGACACCAGTGACTTCAGTACCAGTATAACTGGTTATGATGGTGTATTGATGTCACAATTTTCTTCTATAGTGTCCAGTGCAATGAAAGCTTTCTATAAAAAAGGAGCTAAATCTAAACATTTCCGACCGAAGGTAACAAAAATCAGCAATAATCTGCGAGAAAAACAACAGATAAATTAAATGATGAACCTATAAATAAGCTAATTTGGGCATTTTTAAGTCATTTTCATATATTGAATTGGCAGTGTACTGTATTAACCTTTGCACATGCATTGTGTCTGCTACTATTTGCATACCATGTAGCATCTCAATTAAGGGGAATATGGTGATATGAATTTCTCAAAGATACCTCGAGGCCTTTACAAGCTCAGTCAACTTACTTTTTTATAGATTGGCAAATGTGGAGGAGTGTACTTCTGCTCTGCTGTAGTCCTGGCCAGCCAGCACAGCAACAGTAAATGTATTTACAGTGTACACTACAGATTTTCTTGTTAAATATTGGTGACCTGAAATGAGGTGTGAAACTCTCCCTGACTTCAGCCTTTTTAAACAAGGTTGAAACTGTGGATGGAGCAGCATCTTCAAACCCCAGCCACCAGGGAGCAGCGCAGTGCAAATAGTCCTCAAATATTGATTCTACTGCAAAGTGCCATGTAGGATGGAGTGAGCAAGGCGCCAGGCTTATCTACAGAACATTAAATCCCTGGGGGAAGGAACCAGATTTCTCATTTTCTTTGATGGTGCTCAGCTCAGAAAACGTTTTACCCTGTTTGGTGAAATTAAGGCATGTCATTTACTGTGCTGATTCCAGTTCTCCCACATCTGTGTGTAGGCTATGTAGGTGCATGTGGGAGAGAGACCGTTGAAGGCTAAGATAAAAACACATTTATGTGAATTTGGTGCTTCTGCTTGTGTATGCATGCTGCTGCAGAATGTTATCAGATTCCCAATCTAAGTGGACTACTGTTGCAGACACTGCTCATGGAAAGAGGGCAGTGTGGTATGACTGGCCTAACTGCAGTGCTGCACCATAAGCCTAAAAATATTCCGTGTCAGTGGTCCCGAGAGAAGCCCGGCACTATCCAGGCCTCTCAGTAATGAGAGAGTGGAGCTGCCTGCCACTAGTAGCCCTACTGTCCCCAAGCTCCCTCTGGCTCAGAGCTCGGTGCTAGAGCTGGAGAGTCAGCGGCTCAACCCCTAAAGATTTATCATTGCTCACAAGGCAACATGTCTGAAAGCAGAGGCTCTCTGTCAAGGTGTGGGGCGTGGGAGGCCCAGTAGACTAACCCCTGGGCACACTGACCCTACACATTCAAACATTAGAAAAGCAGAGTTATACCATTTGAAAAGGATGCTGCTATGTGTCCATGGGAGAAATCTTCTTTTGGAAAGCAACAGAGAAATCAGCTTCATTCTCATTTAAACAGAGAAGTTGAGATGCACAGTGTGAAACAGAACGTTGCTAAATTGTGCATAAGAAGAGACAGAGAAGAGAGAGAAGAGAGGAGGATAAAAAAAGACAGACTAACAGAGCAAATATAAAGATGCTTGTTTGGGATGAAACACTTTTATGCTGAGTGCAGCAATGATCAAACTATGAAGAAACAAAAGGATATAAAGCTGGCATTATCTGCATTAATTATTTCAGCACACCTCACTGAACCATCGATTATGTAGAACTGTGGATGTGATCAATGGGAAATGTGAGCACAAAACATAAATCTCCTAGTGGAGAAAGCAAGAACGAAACCTGTTTATATCATTGTTTTGCTTTTTTTTCTAATAAGAGAGAGAGAGAATTAAATGATTCTAATAAAGTGAAATAACATAAAGACAACCTGTCCTTGTTCGAACATTTATGGGCCTCTTTAAACTGCTAACATAAAAGATGCTACAGGCTGAACAAAAGCAGATCAAAGATATATAACTGTGAAGGCTGAACTGGTAAACGTCTTTGGGCATCATTGAGACGAATGAATCATACTTTGCAATCATATTGTACAAAGCTGAATGTATGCAGATCTCAAGAGTCCGAGCCATTTCCGACAAATAACTACTCAGGATTAGTGTGGTATGATATACATATTTATCTACAGTACCTCCAAGTCTCAGACGTTTTACAAAAGGCTCACCTTCAGTTTTATGTGACATCCAGAGCAAAAATAAATAAATTAAAAAAAATGCGCTATCTAGAAAAACAAAACATTCCCAAATGGTTTTGACTAGTGCAAATATCTTACATGGATTTTTAATATGCTGTGATGATCCTACTGCAATGATCCTAATTAGAACTGCAAAATGACTCCTGCAAAACACTCTTCATGGTTGTGACTTGACCCACAAGAGCAATTTGAAGCTAATTTGCTATTTGCTAGTTATAAGTTGCTATCTGTTTCATTGCCCCCAAATCATCTCCACTTTTAAATATTTTAAGTTCCAAGTACTGACAATAGGTCTGCATTATGTTCAGCCAAACTGTCAGCACAGCTTCTGGTTCTAACTTCAAAATGCATCATCAGTGTTTGGGATAAACCAGTGTCTATCATCTCACATTGTCCATTATTAGAAAAGAGATTATTTGTTGTCCATATGTACCCTGATTGTAGTCCATTAGTCTTAAGTACAGTATAGATGCTGCATGTGTGGCTCCAAAGGGCCTAAAGTTTTTGATGAAAACATTGTATCCCATATCCCAGCTGTCCTTTCCTTGATATTTTTTTCCATTGTACTGCAAATATGTGACATCCATCCTCCCCACATGGTGAAATTCAGGTTTCCTCGTGGCTGTCTTGCTATCGTGTAACCTAGAAAGACACAATAAAAGAGAAAAGAGACGAGAATCAGTGTCACCGAGACATGTAATTACATTAACTGACTCAGTGTCCCACTTCCCACTCGCTGGATAAATGTTTCCTTCTGTAAGAGACTATCAGAGGTCAGAGGAAAACATTTAAAATTAAACCATTTTCTCTATTTCTGGCTGTGTGCTTTTCTCTTTGGAATGAAAACTGCTTGTTTGCAGTCTAGCTAGCAGGCTAATTGCAGGGACCTACAGCGAGGTGCCACATGTTCTAAAGCTGTAATGGTTTGTTCACACTTTGGCAGTAAGCTGAAGAGGTGTAGTTGGAGATGTAGAGAACTTTTTTTCCATCACTAAAGCTCATTATTTCTGCATTTATTATAAACTGATATGTGCATAAATTAAAACCTCCAGTTCCCTTGCTTCAGTCCTGAAAAGCAATTGAAGTTTCACCACAGAGTGAAATCTGTGTGGTGTTTTTGCTCTTCCTTGTTAAACAGTGTTGTGATGCTTCAGTATCGCTCTACATCCCGCCTACACTGTGTGGGAGTAAAAGAAAGATGGACAGATACAGATCATCACAGTGAATAAGATGCTAAGGTGGTGAAAGGAGGTCATGGGTAGAAAAAGAGATGCAGTCAAAAGAAGAAAACTACAGAGTGCAGCCGTGTGAGCGGTTGCCAGGAAATCACTGTCTCAATGCAACTATTTTCAGTGACATCTGCCATCAAGTCTCCAAGTAACTGTACCCCGACCTCAAAGCACCTTGTAAATGCACAATTAATGTCCACCGATGCGGTCAGCTGATCAGCTGGTTGGGGTGGGAGGGACAATACAAAGAACAAAAAGAAAGGGGGGGGGGGGGCATGAGGCAGAATAAGGATAATTGTACCCATCACTCCCAGAGTTGGTGTTAGGCTCAGGGTCATTAATTCCACTGCCTGTGACTGAGCCCAGCAGTGCTTCTGTTTCTCAGTCTACCCCACTCACCAATTTAATTATGACTCTTAATCGTACAGTCTCTGTGGAAGGCCTCAACCATAATGCATTCTAATGAATACGACAGATGTTGGGCTGTTGTGCCATCTCTTGGGCAATTACTCCTATGGCGCCTGCGCCTCTTTCCCCTCCAACTGTCTCTCTTTTTATATTTCACCTGTAAATAAACAGCACCTGCTGCATCCCACGACACGCACATCGGTGTGTACATACAGGCACCCAAGTTGTCAGTCCCGCAAATTAACTTTCACACTTCAACAGCTTACAAAGGGGCCATGAAGGACCCTCATTTTAATCAATTTACCTCAATTGAATAGTGTCAATTTAGTTGGCAACATGTAGTATTTGTTGGATGTACAGTGCATACAAGTACAAATACAGTCTAAGTAGTATCACAAAGTTTACCAAGGGGTTTGCTTGTTGATTTACGCTCTATTTTCTTTGTCATTTCTGTTGCTGATGATTAAATGAGACTATTTTGTTGGCATCTTGACGATTCCAACATTTGTTTATAAGATAATTTCTGCTTGCTAAGCCCAACTGACAACATCTTTTTCATAAACAGTCATTTCAAGTATGACAAACAGCAGGAGTCATCAAGCTTTTCAAAGCATACTATAAATGAGAAAAAATGTGATTTAAAAAATTTAATTACTCGTCTAATTTCACATTGTGGCATCACAGGTTGGCAACCTTATCAGGTTCCATAACTTTCACTATATATGTGAATATGGTAACAGATTTACGCTCTCTGGAGACATGGTCTGGTGCTTGTCGCAATTTTGCAACTTTGGCCCTTAAAGGGTTAAGTTATTAATTAAGCCATAATGTTTTGTAGAAAAAAAGAGAAAGAAATTTAATAATATAAGTCAATTCTCTCTGTATCAAGGTAGAAGCAATGCATACGTGTTTCTCATGGGACTTTCTAATGTAAACACTATTATTTTAGCCTTTATAGGCCCATGAAACATGGCAACAAAATTCATTGGGATTAGATTGTTTTTTTTAGATATTTACAATTTATTACCAAGTGATATGTCAAAATTATTATGTTGTGGTTTTCTGCTTCCTGGTATCTATTAGGTAGCAGTAGACCAGTATCAGATTGTATTTTGAGTTTTTTAAGCTTTTACCATAAAGTGATGCAAAATGTCTCAGAAACTGTATGTATATGTCGCGTTGGGCTCTACGGGGTTAGATGCTTTGTTGTTGCACACAAATAAAAATATGTTAAAGATTTCCATAACTACAATTGAAAAGATACACTAGAAAGTGAAAAACAGCAAAAAAAAAAAAAAAATAAAGTAACTGTACGGACAAGAAATTCTAGGAAAGTGCTGAGTATAAAAATGAGTGCACCAATCCACATATGAAACATAGACTGGTATCCCTCTTACCTTGGTGGTTTTGACTTTGTTGCCAGTACTGCACGACCAGCCAGTCAGGTCAGGCAGGACCTTACACTCCTCTCCATCCATACATGGCTGCATTTGGCACCACCACTTCTGGGCTACAATGGAGGCTGGAGCATGGACAGAAGATTTAGAAAAGAATGAAGATTTAAAACAAAACAGAACATTATTTAAAACACACATCATCAGGACACCACACAAAGAGAACATCAGCTATTTCACTGCATCACAGTAAACAGGGAATCTGCTGCTAACAGAAAGTACATCAGTGATTCTAAAACATTTTTCAGCACCACCATGTGGAATCATTTTTCCGCCAAGCATCTCCTGACTATTGCAAAGCTATGAAGTAAACAGGACTGTAACATCACTGCCTGATTTATTAAAGCTTCTAACAAAAGAAACACTTCAAACGTTTTAGTAGAACATATTTCAAACATGTTAAATGTCAATAATTCATGACAAAGCTTGGATTGTCTTAAATACATTAAAGATGTCCTCTCCTGGTGTATTTCCATCCAAGCTGTTGCAGAACAGAGACGCGTTCTTAAATACCGCCACTGCCAATGTTTAAAAGATTTCCACTCACATTTATGGGCTAATCCAGCTGGAGTGGAAACGAGTCTCCAAGTTTCCCCACAACTTGCTCAAGACTAGTCATGTTTACATGGACATAAGTGTTCCGATTGAAAGCCTAATTAGAATAAAAATGCTTCATGTAAACGTAAAATGAAACTGAATACTGAATATACATTTCTGTTTAAAAACTTACATTTATTGATTTTACAGACATTTTACATGGAAAATATTTCCGTTATTTTTGTTTTCTCAAGTACCCCTTGGAGTGTCCCACGGGGTCCTTATACCCACATTTGGGAAACAATGCCTTAAGAGAACTTTAAAAAATCTGAACAAACTGATAGAGAAGCTGGTTTTGTTCTGGGGATAACTGGTGGTGATGGAGCAGATTATTGAGAGAATAATGCTGCACAAGCTGAAAATAATGGCTGATTTTTCACATCCTTTACAAAAACACAGTAAGGAAAAAACAGAGCATGTTCAGGGAGAGTCGTCTTCAAGTCCAATGCAAGACAGATGGTTATCAGAGATCATTCCTAACAGCAGACATCACCATCTAGAACAAGGCTTTATATTCTAATTAATAATTATTGTTTGTATTATTGTTTTAACTCTACAACATTGTAATTTCCCTCTGGGATGAATAACGTATTTCTTATTTCCATTACATTTTATTGAAGAGTGATAACATGAAACACTTGAAGATGTGGAATTCACAACCAGTACAGCATGATCAGCACCATGGACAGCACCTCAGACCAACGCTGTGGTTCTGACTGAAGCCTCAGCTTGTCTGGGAGTAACTTTACTTGTGATGCACTACATCCTGTATCATCAGCAGGGTAAAGCGAAGCTATATATATATATATATACACATACATATATATGTATACACATACATATATATATATATATATATATACATATACATATACATATA